>VZUI01050146.1:0-14160 GCA_013401135.1 Cettia cetti
ACAACCCCCATCTCTACTTTGTTACAATCTAAGAATATTCATTTATCACATTTTTCAAATTCTATTAATAAAAGAACATACAATACAACCTTCACATATACATAAAGCAATCATCTTACTATATACGAAAAGCCAACTCCAAAACATGCATTTATAACAGTTCTCATCCTTGAAAAGAGGGCTCCAAGTTGGCAAACTTGATTTTTGGTCCAGACTTCAATGCTGACTTACTGTCTCCTTCTGAAGTCGCTTCACTTCAGTGCTCTCCATTTTCTTTACAGGAGATAATACTGTGTGCCTGCTTTTTTGATTCATGTATAGAACAGATCAAAGCATTAGGGTTAGTATTTCTGAATGAACCTATGGGAGCTAATGACTCAGATCCTACTGAGCTGACACCTTCTGTATTAGTCCCAGTTAAGGAGTTTCTCTGTACTCTGAAAACTAGTACAGCATAAATTACTGTGCTGGCTTGAAAGTAAACCAGAGGGGAAAATTAACCCCTTACAATTACCTTGAGAGAGATTTCAGGTTGGAGTTACACTTTAATAGAGAGATTACAACAAATGCAATGATACACAGAAATTGGCTTAAACCCACAAGGTCAGAGTAAACCTGACACCCTGTTAGTCACGATGGTGGTCACAGTCCTGTCAAGTGGTGGATGCAGTCCTATTGAAGTGATTATTGCAGTTGAAAGCAGTGGTCCTGTGGAAGTCCTGGTCCTTCTCCCTATCCGGTGGTGGTGATGATGGTGTCCCAAGTCCCTAATTATATATGATCAGACTCAGGTGGGAATGTAAGTACCTCCCGAAAGATGGGAAACTTTACAATAGAATGATGTAATCCTGTGAGTCATAGGATATTTTTGTGACTTCTTGATGGTCTAAGTCTTTAATGCTCCCCATTATGATGGCTCCCGTTGAACCATTATGGCTCATTAGCAGAGATGACCCCCTCAGGATGGATTTCATCATGGCTTAGTCATTTGTGAAGACAAAGAAACACTTCTCCGCCTTGAAGGGTCCGCCTCTTATTTAACACCCAGCTTGTAGCATGAGGGGTCAGATATGCACTGGGCAGCTACTGCAAACAACCCATCATTAACAGTTTGTCAGAAATGGCATGGTAGTACACAGTTTGGCTACACCCTACACTGACACTCTCCTTCCATAATGCAGGGCAATGACCAAATTTATTTCATACAGCTCCAGGAGGAATTTGTATTTTCAAATGTACAACATGAATTTTATTGGAAAAGCTTTCGAGTTTATGCCATAACTTGAACCACTGCAGGTATAACTAATCTGTTAATCTGATAATGACACTATCATGCAAGTGTCCTCTAGAGACACTTTTTTCCTTTGGAGTCAGCATGCAGCCCTGAGAAAAAGGTTGTCTAAATATTAATCCAAAATAGGAAAAGAGTGATTGTACCTAATTGTTATGTGTTAACACAGTTTAGATTTTAGTTGAAGAAAAATAAGGAATATCGCCCTGTCAGGACCTTAAATGTCTTTAGAAAGGACAGAAACCTATCAGGGGCCAGTTCTTGGCGACTGGCATGTGGTTTGACCACTGAGAAAACAGAATGCGACTTTTGGTAATATCCATATAAAGCTGAGAATGTGTTGGAGCCGCCCTCTTTTCTCCCCGTGAGCCACCAGGTAACATCGTGCAACAGCTGGGACGGGCCGGGCCGTGCCGTGCCAGGCCCCGCTGCCCCCTGGGAAGCAGCCGCTGCCTCCCTCACATGGGGGAGCGGTCAGGCCGCCTGAACCTCACTTTCCCCAGCTGCTGGCGGGGGAGAGGGGAGGAAAAGTCCCAGCAGCTGCTTGCTCCCGGCCAGGGCCGGGAGGAGATGTTCCCTCCCCCTTTCCTGGGCCCCTGGGAGCACCCCCAAGTTGTGTCACCCCCGGTTGAGACGAGGGGTGGCAGGAGAAAAGGCATCCATCAGTCCACTTAACTACCGAGATCCTGGCTGCAGTTTCTGAGCCTTCTCCCACCGGAATGGCTTTCAGATCTTTGCGGCTCCAGCCTGGCAGGGATCACGTGACCACCGCAGGCCTGCGCAATCTTTAACTCTTTCCTGCCAGCAGATGGAACTCCCAGAGCACTGGCCCTTCCCGGAGTGAGGACAGACAAAATGATTGAACTATAAAGAGACATAGCATGAAACTCAAGTCAGTGAAGAGAGAGTGAAAAGACTCATTTCGGACAAAGGAGGAGGAGTGGCCTAATTTGGCTGGACGTCTCTAGTAAACTATGGATAATGGACTATTTTTCCTGTAACATGTGAATGCTGTTGGTGGGACGTAAGGCTCTAGTTAAAAATTATATGAAGCTCTTTGCTCCTAAGGAAAAGGAGATTTTTAGGGTTTTTTGAGATGAAGATGATTTTGGAGATGGAAGAAGAGAATCTTTGTTTTATACTAGAAGAGGCATCCTTAAACAGTACCCCTAATAAGCAGATATGGCCCATATGCAGTGTTGGGAAAAAACGCTATTGGGAGGGACTTAACAAAGGCAAGTTTCTGGGTGGCTGTCTTTGTGGGAGATGAGACCCACAAGAGAACTGTTCTATGTTGTCAGTGGGAAAAGTCCATGGAAGTTCTAAGAGAGACTCCTTCCCTAAAAGAACTGATGAAAGATTAATTTTAAATGGTAAAACTGACTGAAATTACAGGTTTTGTCTTTTTATGTTGTGTGTAAGAAAGTGAACACTTGTGAGGAAGGGAAGGATGTTTTGCAATCTTCATTTGTTGTTGTTGTTTTTTCTTATTGTTTTCTTCTTAGTGTGCGTGAATAAACTATCTTTTGTAATTTTAAGGTAAGCCTGTTTTGCTTTTTGTCTTCTCCTAGTCATACCTCGGAAAATAACAAACACTGCAACCCTCACACTAATCAACCTTACACAAGTATGTGCTGATAGCCACAGCAATGGGTGCAGATATGATTTAGAATAGTTAACAGTTGGGCACTGTCTGAATTCTGCAAAGCATCTTTAAACTTTGCTTTTACAGATGCAGTACACAGTTAAGTACCCAGTAGCCATAGACACCTTCCAAATGTAAATTATTTGTTCTGCATAGCACAGTAGTAGTATTAGGCATTGATGATATCTGCTGGAGCAGGTACATAATACAAATGACAGAGCAAAGTGAGTAATGAAATCAGTCCAAACTCCCAGGCATGTTCAGCCAAGAAAATGAAAGGGAGATGCAAACAACAGTAATTGCTCCAGGGATTAGGATGTGAATATATGTGCACATCCCTCCATGTCAAACAAATATGGTGCTATTCTGGCTTCTCCCTTTGTTGACATAACCTATTGTACTTGCTGATGGTGTCAGTAAAGGGGAAAACTTTAGGATATCTGCTTCTAAATTTGATTCTTTACTCCTGATTTTGTTTACCTAATCACTACGTAATGCAAATATTCCTAGCAGAATCAGAGTTTAATATCTATTTCTTTTTTTTTTCCACACTGCATGCACTGAATCTTCCTAGATATTTTTTACCTCATGTTTGTGTCGTTTATTTACTAGTAAATTAGTGCAGATGCAGGCTTTCTGCAGCTGTTTTAACTCACCATCCTATATGCAAACCACTCAATACTAACATGTTTCTCCTAAAAAATAAAAAAGCCACCCTGCAGTAAACCAAGCCAAAATTTCTTTTCAAGCAAGTCATTGTTTGGCATTGCTTACAGAACAGTTAGCATTTCTGAAGGATTAAAGCAAATCCTTGAGAGCATCTAACTCCACAGGAACCCCAGACTAAATGACACTTGGCCATTTGCTCCCCTCTAACTGAAAGTTATGATGTGCTTTTTTGCACTTGCAGTTATGGAAGCCACCAGATGAGATAGTTATGGTCCTCTCAGCATCTTTTCAGTTCTACTGTGATTTGTCTTCCCAGATAAAATAATATTGCAGTTTGTGGTGTGAATATCCCAAATCAGTAACACTTAACAAAGATAGATGCAACCAACAGGATGTCTTTGATTTCTCTCAATATCTGAGTGCACTTGTAAGCTTTTTTAATACTATTTAAAAGTTAATAATCTTTTTACTGTGAAATATTTACTTCATTATTTTATCCCCTCCTGTGCTTCCACAATACTTTACCCAGCTATCCATAGACACAGTTCTCAAGGTTTGTCCAGGTTCCCTCCAGAACATTTAGCTCTTACGTAACTTTGCTCAGAGCTGTCCTGCTGCCTGTCATCTGTTCTGCCCAGCCCCAAACCAGGAGTCCACACACATTCCTCTCAGCTTTTAGACTTTTATCTTTAGACACTTTCATAGTCTGAGACAGAACCTGTTAATACACACCTAATTTCCCTTATAGATTTTGTACAAGAGAAGAGTCCTACCAATAAATTAACCAACTCTATTTGGAAGTTGTGAAGTTATAAAAGAAAAATCTTGTTATTTTTGAATTAGCTTCCACCTTTTCCAGGCCATGCAAGCCTTCCATGGATGCCTGAATGGACCTCAAGATAAAAAAGAGGTCTCTGTCTGGCCAAAGGAAGCCGTCCGTACAAAGTCAGACACTGTGCTTTGTTTCCACACTATCTTGGAACAGAAATAAAAATAATGAAATTTATCAGAAGATTATGCATGTATACATATATAAACACAAAATATTTATTAGATTCTGAGTTCAATTAACTGAAAGCATTTGTACAGGAGAGAATACACTGCCATTTTGATTCTTTCAGCATCGTGTCTCAGACCATGAAACACCTGCATAATTGCTAACACAGCAGGTTGGGAGGCTCAGACTTATCCTTCCACCTGTTGTTAGAACTACAATGCTTGACTCAATTTTGAAAGACCCAGCCAGATTGCAATAGTGACATTAAATCAAATAAATTCAAAAACAGTAGCAGACCCTACTTAATACAGAGAATCTGTTGTCTGTTAAAAGCATTCCCATTCTCCAACCTCTCTACAGCAGACTTAACCCAGCACATGATTTAACCTTTCCTCAAGTGTCTGTGAAGAAAAAAAATCATCGTTTTCTGAAAGCTGTGAAAATCTGAAGTGGTCAACAGAGACTCTTCAGAGGAAGTGAAGCCTTAGACCTTTACATTATGAAATGGCAAATTCATCTGGAACACAATTCCACCAAGATTCAGCAGGTGACAAGAAGGTGTCTTGAGCCATAAGCCTGCACTTCAAATGTGGACAAAAACACCCAACCCAAGAAATTGTTTCATAGGTTCAATTATTTCAGCAGCAGTGAGGTATGTAGGTGCCACAATTTTCTGTCTCTTCACTCCCTGTACAGCTGTTTGAAAGACTACTGGCATTGCCTGAAAGTCTCTGGTTCCAGTGGAGTATGATGGGAGCTATAAATGGTGATGCTGCCATAGCCCCATATGCTCACTCTGTGCATGACTGAGGCTTTCACTCTGACAATTGCCATCGTCCTCCACAGCAACGGTATGTTTGCATTCCCAGTGCTGGGCTGCAGCAGCATTTGAGGTGGGAGGAGCAGGAGGCAGAGGCTAAAGTGTGCATCTGTAACTCTCTTAGAATGCTGTTTGTAAAGTCACTTTAGGAGACTGTGAAAGAGCATCATGGGGCAGCCTGTGTTGTGTTTGCATGTGTGAGGTTCTTATTAAAGGAGAAACAAAGTGGAAAGAAAAATAATTCTCCCTTCATTTGTATTACAAAATTCTGGTAGGTTTTCCCTTAAGATATATAATTCAAGCCAAGTGGTAGATCTGAAAATAAAGAAAATATAGTTGTTTTAAATTAAAAGTACTGCTTCTTGTTGGTTTTCTATATTTCGACATGCTATAGAGATGGCAAATGCTTCCCATCATTATCAACCAGAAGCAAATTTATTTTTCAAAATAAAATGTAAGAAGAGAGGAAGGAGAGGATGAGAAGGAAGCCTCAGAATATTACATTGTTTGCTGAGTTCTTCTATGGACTCTCCCCACAGCCATCATTAACATTTGCCAGGCAAGCTGACTCAGTGTACTCAGAAATATGCATGCAAATATGGAACATGAGGCATTTTCTCATCTATTAGCTGGTCCTCAAAATAATGTGCCTGGCCTAATATGCTCACATTAGAAAGTACAGAGCTGATAGCTTGGTGAGACATTTGAGATTATTCTTGGACAAAGACATATAATCTCATGGGTCCCTCAAAAATTTGCTGTAGGGTAGCTATCAGGATTTTGGTATCCCAGACTGTTACCACAAAGAATAGCGCATAGTGTAGCGATGCAGATTAGGTGATCATCAAAATGTAAATTAACTCTTCTAAGAGAATAATTTCTGTAGAGTCTCATAGTAAGACTGAAATCATTGATGAGGCCAGGAGCATAAAAAGCTGCACAACAGCACAGGAACAGACATCTAGAAATCACAACCATCTTTTATAAAACACAGTGTTAGAAGCAGGAAAGTTTGATCACAAGTACATAAATAAGTGACTGCAGGAGCTTTGTAATGGATGGTTTTGGGTGGAAAAAGGGGATAAGCAAAGTTGCAATGAAGAACCACAGCCTGTTCTGTACACAAAAACAGTGCCATCCTTAGAGCCTCTGTGTTTTGTAGTCACCCTGCAATTTATCTCAACAAAAGGGTTTTAAAATATTTATTCAAGTTGATTTGGCATACATCTGGCTCATTCCTTTACACAGAAAATAATTGGACATACTGTTCTCTGACTTATAGCAGAGACACAAAAACATACTGAAAGTAGAATAGGTGAAATTTCCTTCTAACCTGACAGGATTTGTGAGACAAATGGTTGGTTTGGATTTGTGGCACAAGGTTGGTTCCACCAAAAAAGGCTCTAAAACTAGACTTTGTATACTGGTAAGCTAAGGTCAGGCTCCTGTCATCAGATCCCATGTCATAACCTGCTCTTACAGAGTGCAGAGGACTTATACACACTGTACATTCAGCCTCAGTGGCTAACAGGGCAGGTGGGCTGCAAGCTGGGGCACCAGCACCCAGCACCTGTGCAGCTCGAGGTGTGTTGCTTCAGGCACCCAGCAGTGTGAATGTCAAGATATTAATTGTAACAGAGATGCTGACATTATTCTTTTCCTTTTTAACAAGCTACACTAGTGAAGTATTATAAGTGATGCAGCTGCTTTTATATTAGCATGGAATTATGTGGAGTTAATGAGGATCAGTATCATGTCAGACATTTGAAGAATCATCCACTTTTTTCAAAATATCAACATGGTGCTGTGCAGGGAACATATTCTGATACCTGCTTATGAAAACCTATTGCTATACAGAACAGATAGACTTCCCTGGCAACTAGCACTAGGTGCAGTTTATTGTGAGCTACTGCACTACAGAATCACAGAGCAAGCCAGATCTAGCTGTAAAAGCCAGTTAAATCTCACTGAGTTCTATTTTGGAAAACAATTTGTTTGAAGTGGACTTAATTTCATTTAAAGCCAACAGACTCTGAAATCACCAAGATTATTTCAAATACATCACCTGGTATATTTTGTGTATGCATTCATTGCCCGAAATTGAATCTCAATTTTTTTTTTTTTTCAAATTAAGAGAAAAACCAAACCACCACATTTTTGAAAATTGTCAGAAGGTTATAGAGCACAATTGAGGTGGCAAATATATCTGTCATATATTTTCTCAGAGTTTGGAACACAGCACATTCAAGAAAACTCATACAAATACATACTTTGGAGAAAAATGAAACAGAGAAGTTCTTATGGCTGAGAAAGTAATGACAAATTAGCAGCATCTCTAAGTATAGTGTACAAATATTTCTACCATAATAACTGTACATTATGCCTCCTAAACTATGTCTATAAACCTAAATATATTAAAAACAATAAACAGATATAAATACTGGTGTTCAGCCTCTAAAGTCTCAAATAAAAAATAAAAAATAAAAAAAATAGGCAGATAAATCTAACATTAGTAGGTGCAATATTGAAGTTGTTCTATTTGACTTCTTATGCTTTTTACAGTAGTACAGCTGTTACTGTCACACTGTTAAAGTAACTATTCCATCCCCCTCCTCCTGGCACTTAAATATTGTATCTATACCCAGAAATTATTTCTATACCTAACAGTAGCAGCATGAAGCAACAGTCATCATCGTGTCTAGGGAGGTTACAGCCACCTGCAAGGAAACAGACAAGTCTCTTTGTTAAGCTGGAGAATCCATTTTATTTCCCCCCACCCCAGGCTGGGGAGGGGGAGACCACCGAGAGAGAGAGCAGGGGCAGGATTGTGGGTTCTATCGGGTATTCAGAGGAGGAATCTTAGGGTTTGGGTCAGGGGAGTAGGTAACACCAGGACAGTAGAATCAGATTTCAGCCTCCTCAAAACAGGAGGACTCCACACCTACCACACCTAATAATATCAAATATATGTATCAGATACACTTACATAAATATATATAACATGACATTACATAAATATATATAACTCACTGTAGTGTATTTTATAGCTATATATCGCTGTTGAGATACTTATTGATGTCACTATATGTCTAGATGAGAAAAACAGCCTGGACTCCCATTAATCATGTGAGATGCTGGAAGCAAACCACTAGCATTGCAGCAGCACTGGTGATGTTCAAAACTGACTGAACCATCACTGACTTTATGAAAAACATTTAAGAAAGCAGGTAATTTATTGCTCTTTTTAGATGCATACATGCTAGTCCATGTCTCATTGTGATCAACAAAAGCAGATACCACAGAGGATTTGAAGGCAACGATCCTACAATCTCCACCTCACAAGAAGAAATATTGAAGATATTTTGGTGGAATTCCACAACCACTTAAACCGCCCAACATCTGCTTTGGTGAACTTTGTGCAATCATCTCAAATTATGCTTAAATTGCTCATCATAGACTCAACCTAGGATTAAATTATCATGGAACTCACTCTTCACACCAGTATCTGGTAGGAAAAAGGTGTTAAAAACCAAAGTGATTGAATTACCAAAATATACCTCTAAGTGCATATAGATATAGAATATAGATTCATAGATATAAATGAGTATTACCATCATCATATGGATGATTTTTCTGTTCTTGCTGAACTGCATCATATACTGTTTTACTGTAAAATGTTAATAGTACCCTGCTCAAGCTCAAACAGAAATTATCTAAATTCTTTCAGATTCCTGCTCTCAGAAAAAGAAAAAAGGAAAATAAATAAAAGAAAGGACGTGTGTATAGCAGTGTGGTATGCAAAACCAGCACAAGAAGCAAGGGTGCAAAAAGCTGATATGTTTCCAATGCATTTCAGGTAAATATATCACAGCAGCAGCTTGAATTAAGCAGTGGAATCCATAGGAAGTATTTGACTTATTTTCTGTCTTTGTGCAAATGTCAAGCAGAAAACATGGACTGAAAATATGGTGACATTTTTAAATAAATGTTTTTATTCATTTCTTCAGGATTGTATCTGGGCAGTATTTAGTTAAAATTATGCTTAAATTGTGCTTTTCAAAACTGTTCAGGGTTGACATAGTCCAACTCCCATGTAAAAATCAGTAGGAGTTTTAGTCCTGGTTTCTACAGAATATAAGCCTATACTGAGCACTTCTGAAAATAGCTTTCCATCTGTATATCTAAGTAAATGAACAGGGACTGTTAGTAGAAATAGGAACAGAAAAGATCAGGTTTTTAATTTTAAAATTTGAAGTTAAATATAGTTACTATACTAGAAGAAAGAAAAAAAACAAGAAAATTTAAGACAAGTTTTAATACTTTTTGCTTTCATTTATGGCAGGAATGGATGGAAAACAGCTCCATTGCCCCAGGTGACACAGCTCCAGGCTGTCTAAGGTCATTAGACACCACCAACTCTTTGTGAAATGGCATTTCACACTTCTCCTGGGCAGATGAGGACTGAGCCATCTCTGAGTTAGTCCCAGGCAGTCAACCACCACTAAAAGAAATAAATGTATCAGCCAACATCATCAAAACATTGTTTCCTAATTTAGTAGAAGAAACCTACTTCCCTCACTTTAGAACCTACTTCCCATTTTCCCTAAGCAGACATTTTCTTCTCCCATTAAAGGTAGTCCTTTTTTTGAAGGAACAGCCCTTTGTGACAAGCAAATATCTGTTGGCTCTGAACCATCACAACATTTACAGTAATGTAAATGTAAATCATGTTATTAATATTTAACACAGTAATAATCCTACTGACTACAGGGTGGCTGCTGGTGCGCCTCAGACAGCCTTATTTTAGTATTTTGTATGCTGACAGCCTGACTTCTGCAGAAGATAGGAAAGTTCATGGCAAGGTCTGGAATACTGCTTGTTGGTATTTTAGGCCTGCTCAGTTTTGGTTCCTTTAGGTCTTTCTGACCTCATTGTACTTCCAGAGGGCTTTACTGACTGAAGGTTCATCTTGTATTCTTGCTCCATTGTGCACCTCTATGGACAAGAGATCTAGTGGGCTAGAAAACAAGCTGATATGAAAGGCTAGCAGCCTTATCAGCTGCAAATTTAGCTCTTGAAATCTTGAAGACTGTTCTGAGCAGCACTGCAGTGTGGGAAGGAGGACCTATGTGACGCTGCTCTTGGTAAGTAGGAAGAAGTTTATTCAAAGTCATTAAAGTCTCCTATGTTTTAGAGATTTTTTTTTAATCAGAGGTTTGAAGTCTTTGATGTACTTTACTATATTATCCAATTCAGATTTAAGTATATCCTTAACCGGTTTGCCAACCCAAGTGGCACCTCCAGTGTTACTTGATTTTTCTTCTTTTGTTTAGATAGGTCTTTTTAAAAATCAGGAAGTCAAGAATAAGGAAGTAGTACTAATGACATGATAAGTTTATCTTCCCCTGGCACTGAGAACTTGATGATCCCACCTTCTGAGCATCTTGGGCTGTACTTATGATCTCAGAAAATCAGTAAAGCTTATTAAAAAATTGAGGTCTTCAGAATGGAGCTAGTTTTGTCATGGGTGGGGATTTTTTGTTTTGTTTTTTACATGTTGTATGGCTTTTTATCTACAGGGCCCTTGCAGAAGAAATAGCAAACATGGTACAAGTATCTTTTTGTGTAAGTTCCACTAGCTCTGGAATGCGTCCATGTACTGACCTTGATTCATTCCCCAAACCTACATCACCATCGAAATCCTTATACCTACACTTATAGAATATTGAAAACATCAATACCTGTACAGCTTTATAAAGCAACCTACAAGAATACACTAAAGGTTATATATTAGGCTATTAACAAAATCAACAGCTGTATAGTATAATTCTATCAATAGCTATAGAACTTGTAATATAAACACAGCTTTCCAAACTCTTGCCTGTGGGGTTTCACTTATCATTCCCCCTTTTCGTTTTTGAAGAAAGGCTTTAAGCATAGAATGAAAAATACCAGTGACATGCTGAACACCCCACAATTGCAAGAATTGTTGGGTATGATGAACGACATAACCAGGTCTATTGTCAGTCTTGACAATATGTGGTACACCTAAAGCTGAAAAAGCACTACACCAATGCAAGATTACATCCCTTGCCTTCTCTCTTGCATGTACAGAAGCCCAAGAGGCCTTAGAATAAGTGTCCACAGAAACATACATATTGAAGGCAACCAAACTCTGAAACATGAGTAACATCAGACTGCCATAGCTGAAGAGTCTCTAGGGTTCGTTCCATCCTGAGTCATAGTGACATGTTGCTGACAATCAGAGCATGAGGCAACAATATGTGCTACTGCAGATGTAAGATGGAATTGATGTCGTAGAGCATAAGCCCCCAATGGAAAAATTGATATGACTGAATTGCTTGTTGTAAAGTATCTGGTACCAGGGCAGCCCATGCTGGGGCTCTCAGCTTATCCACATGGGCATTTCCTTCCACTATGAACCCAGGCATGTTAGTATGACTACGAACATGAAGAATATAAAATTATGCAGTTCATCAACCTAAAGTATGCCATTATGTTTTTAACAAATAAAACAATTCCTTACTATTTACCTCTTTCAGAACAGCACAATCTAATTGACAAACTATATTGCAAACATATTGAGAATCAGATACAAGATTTAAATTCTCATAAGGCCAGGCTTTGAAAGCCATTATGACTGTTCTTAATTCTGCTAACTGAGGGGATCTGCCTTGGTGACCTATAAGATCATGCCACTGATCTCCCTCCATCTAGGTGACGACTGCTTTTCCCATCCGCCCTGATCCATCAGTAAAAATCATGTGACAATTCTTCAGATCTGTCACAGTACACATAGTCTGTAGCTGGAAAAATAAATCTGGCTATACTAAGAAACCCAATTTGACTCTCCTAGTTTGATAAACAAGTTCCTAGGTGAACAATGATAGGACAGATTTAAACTTGGGCAGAGACCTCAACCAGTCCCTTTCAGCCCTAAAATGCAAATGTATCCTTCTCCAGGGGGCTGGGCAGTGTTAAAATCCAGACCAATCAGTTGTCTGGACCTGGGAGTTTTGAACCCGCTATATAAAAAGGTTCCGAACAATAAAACAGGCTGTCTGCTGATGATCCTCAGTGTACTGTGTCATTTGTCTGTCTCCAACCCACAACCACATGTAACACAGATCAACAATACAAATATCCCAGGTAGCTGGAATCATGGTGGGAGAAGGCATACCTTGCTGCAATGCTTCCTTACTTCCCATCACCTCATTAACCTGGTGGAGATCATGTAAGTATCTCCACTTACCAGACTTCTTTTTGATCACAAATACTGGAGTGTTCCAAGAACTCTGTGATTGTTCAATATGATTTTGTGCCAGCTGCTCATTAACTGAATCTTAGAGAGCGGTCAATTTTTCATGAGTCAGGGGTCACTGGTCAATCCATATATGCTGTGTGGTCACCCACTGTAGTGGGATGGTAGGTCAGTGCTGACCGCTCTCCACAGCAACCCTTAGGAAAAATCCTTCTTTTTCTGTTGTCAAGGTGACTCCCCATTGAGTCAGACAATCATGTCACCACAAATTTAAAGGTACTGAAATTACATAAGGGCAGATGTTAGCTACCTGCCCATCAGGATTAATAATACTCACAGGTGAGCAACTCTGGTAACTGGCAGTTGTACTGCCAGCTCCTGCCACTGCTGCAAAAAATACTGTGGGCCAAGTAGGCCACTGTTTCTTTGAAATAAGTGTGACATTGGCTCCTGTCTCAATCATGCCAGTAATAGTCACCTGTGGGGAGGAACCTTGTATGAATTCTGAAGAACACATCATATTAGGTCTAGAGTCAGTAACCATTTGGTTCCAAAAAACCTCGGGGGTCCCCATGGACCTGATGAACCTGTGGACCTGAACCCTCCAGTCCCTCTATCAACAGATTCTGTACTAGGCACTTCTGCCACAAAACGTATCAATTGAGCAATACGACTTTGCTTAGGTACAGTGGCTGGGAGTGATGGTGTCCACACCATGGCACAAATCTGCCCAAGATAGTCCACATCAATAACTACAGGTAACACAAACAGCCCTTGCAAGGTAACACTTGAACGTCCCACCAGTAATGCACTCAACCCATATCCCAAAGGCCCAAAAGCATGTAATGGTACCTTGTGTACCTTGCTGTCATTTGTGGTAACTGAGACAGTCATGGCAACATCCTGCACTCCCTTTGGTTCTGGCGCTGAGTTTGACACATAAGCCTGGATGTACTTGTATCTGAGCTTGCGTCACTGCTGCACTCCGGTTCCTGTTTTCCAGTGGCCCTCTGGGTGGCAGTGTTTGTTACCAGCTGTCAAATCTAGAATGGCACTGTCTGGTATAATGTCCTGGTCTGCTGCAGCGGGCACACAGTCTGACAGATCACCGCCTGCTATTCCCTGGCACTGAAAAGACGCTAGGTTGGTCGGGGCAAGTTCTCTTGAAACGCCCCTTTTGCCCACATTGAAAACAGCTTTGGTGGTCTGCACAGCTGTAAGAATTTGTGTTGCAAGCTGCTCCACCTGGTATTGTGTGGTCCAGACCTTACTGCAAGCCTCAACCATATCTACTAGCACAGGATTCTGCAGCAGCAATAAAGCTTGTTTACACTTTTGTCCTAGGTTAAAATGTAAGATGTGCCCAAAGTATGTATTCTATCACCATCTTCATGAGCTGTTGAAACCAGGTGGGGCAGTGTTTCCCTTATCTGCTGCTAATGGCTCATCAATGCCT
>VZUI01050147.1:5000-95164 GCA_013401135.1 Cettia cetti
GGAGCAGATAATGAAATTCAGGGATGACAAATGGCTTTGAGCCTGACACTGTGGCATCTGACAGAAAGAGACATCCAGCGAGTCTGAAACTTCTGCTTGTGCTCTGTGTTGTTTCATTCCAGCTTTTCCATAAAGAAACCCTGAGCAGAGCATTTATAAGCTTTCCCTTAGACATGGTGAAAATGCAGATAACAGGTGAGAAAAAGGGGTATCACAAAGGCAGAGTTCAACCTGTTCTGTATATTTTTATTTCCTAACCAAGGAGCCCTGAACCCACCTTCATTAACCCTGTATTTTTTGGGTGTCTCCTCCTGCCCAGGGAAGGTGCAGGGAGGACCATCAGGTGCCTGTGGAGAAGCAGGAGCAGCAAAGGAGCCTTTGTTCCAGCCTCAGCTCCCATCCTCACCTCACACCCTCACTATCACCCTGCCTGCCTTGAAGTAGATTTGTTTTAGAAGATGTGGGCCCTGAACTCTCTCTTGACATTTTTCCTGTTTCTTGTTCCTCCTTCTCTCTATACAAAAGTAAAAAATGACAGCTATTTTTTCACACTTCGGGACAAAGGCAAGTGCTTTTTCTAGCCTACCAGTGGCTGAAGTTTTTGGCAGCTTCATCCCCCTTAAAACGGATTTCCAGCAGTGTGCAAGCTAAGATGCACTCACAGTTGCTGGTAGTTATCTCTAATAAAATGCTTATAAGAGCCGGCAGGCTGTCACAATAAAATTCTTTGTTCTTACTAAAAAATTATCTTAAAATCTTTTACACCCATGTACTAGAAATTGATGAGCAGAGCAAAAAAATCTCAAATGTTACTTTTGCTGTTCAGTCAGTGGTTAACAAATATTGCTGGTTGTTTTTAACAGATTTCCAACCCTGGCATGCTCCCTACACAAACAATAAAGTTGACCATTTACAAAAACTACATTAATTTCAGATCTGAAAAACAGACATGTTAGATCTGAGTCTTCAGTGAAATTAGGGTGTTTTAAGGTTGCTGATTCAAGTTTGGTCAAGGAAATATTCACAGATGTATTTTACAGGTTGGCTATGTATTAACTCAGTGCTGCACATAGGTTACACTTTTCATGTGTCATCCTGAACTGACACACGAGGGTGAGGGGCAGAATAATGCCAGAGGGAAAAAAAGGGATCTTATATAGTCCCACTAGAGCCAACCCAACACCTTTTAAGCAGAGATGCACAATAATACAGTTGGCAAAATTAATATAACCTGATTACTCCTTTTATGGCATTTTAGGAATGCTGAAATTACCTCGGTCCATTTTACCATGCCACAGAAAATCACAAGCAGCCTTACAGGAGGCTGAAAATCTCCATATTTATGAATGAGGCATGGATGATTAAGATAAAAGCATCCCTGCTATTGATCACAAGCCTCTCTCATCTATTAAAATAATAAAACTACATAATACTGCAGCACTTAAAACCCAGCACTGGAAGAAGGTGACCGAATGCAAACGCTGGTGGTCATGGCTCAAACACGCCTGGCAGGTTTGTGCTCAGAGCTCTCAACACCACCAACACCTACCAGTGACCAGAAACTGGTCTAGTAAAGCATCATTCCCAAAACTATCAAAATACAACCCTGTATAAAATATTTTTATTACATTTTTTATTCTGGTTTCCTTAAGAGAAAAAAAAAAAGGTTTTTTTTTTCCAAGTGAAAATCATGGGGATTTTACAGCAAAAAGTGTGTCCTTTTGCTTGGCAGAGGGTGGAATATCTCTGTCACGCTGGAAAACCACGGTGAGCTGGCCTGATATTAGCCTGGATCCAATTAGAAACACTTTTCTGTTTTAACCCAGGTGGAATTGCACAATTATAACAGCAAAAGCCTGTGCTTGAGAGGAAATGGAGAAAGTTGTTCTTGCTGAAGAAAGGAATAAAGGTCTGTTCAGTGCTCCACAAAAAACACCAAGAGAAGGGCTGAGCACAGCTCTGGAACCCAAGCTCAAAACCAGGGTTGTGCTCCATGGTAGGACCAGGTACTGAGCACGTATTTGTCCCACCAAGAGGAGAGGAAGCACCCTGATTTTCCATCAGGAAGAAAAGCAGCTTCTCCAGAGCATGATGGACACAATCCATATAAAAACTGCTCCACCCATGCACTACACCTTGTCGGCACTCAAACCAGCACTGCAAGAGAAGCCCATCAGTTCAACAAGGCTCCTTCCACCAACTCAGCCAGTTTGAAAAAGGGAAAAACGAGCAGTTCAAATGCCAGCCTCCGTCACACTGAGAGGATGTGGCCATGGACACTGCAACAAACTCTGGAGTAGTGCACACAGACACTGTGCTGTGTTTGTGTTTGTGTTTGCACAGCCCCAGATCCTCCTCTGGGTCACTGGGGCTCTGACAGTGCCACCAAGTCCCTGGTAACAACCTGCTGCAACAAGTGCCTAAATCCTGCCTAAGATGCAAATGATTTCAACAGAGATTCTTTCACAAACTGCAATCAAAAGTCTGAAACTTCATACTGGGTGTCATTTCTTCTGAGTAAAACAAAATACACCCACACAAGCCTAAATATACTGACATTTTCCTTTGAATTACTTTGAAAACAATGAGACAAATAAATTTCATGCATCTCCATGTGTGCACTAAACACCTACCAAAAAAAAATGCATGTTGTGAAGCTGCAGGATTCGGTTTACAGAACTGAATGAATAGGGAGCTGTAGTAAGACATTTCCTGACCTATTTTTCTGTAATTTAATGTGGCAGCACCACAGGAAAAGCATTTATTATTTATTTGTCAAAATGACCTGTTCATATTTTTGTATTCACATTTCCAATGAAAATATTTATATAATTATTTACCTCTGAAAGGCCTTGATGTGTCTGCAGCTCAAAATATAGACAAATATGAACTTGAATTTGATGATCCTTATGGGTCCCTTTTGATTCTAGATACTCTATGATGTTATGATTTTCATATAGCATGAACCTGGTTTTTAAGGGTTAACAGCTGAGGGATACAGATAACTTTTTTTTAATTATTTTCTGCAAACTATTTGAACTCTTTTCCTGGCTGCCTTTCCCAGGCCACATTCAGAAGCAGATATACCAAAATACTCCACCATGTGTCTGACCCAAACGCAACCAGGACAGGAACCTTCACAAGAGAAACGAAAAAGGAAAGGAAAAGATAAAGAGAAAAATAAAAGTCTATCCTCTGAAGATATGCAGACCCATATTAGAAATGCAGGAGTTGAGATAGTTTGGACAAATGCCCAAACTTCTGAGAGTTTAATCAAAACTAAACCAACCAATCCTCTTTCCCTTTTGAGATTTGCCCAGCAACAATTACGATCAGTTATAAAAACCACAAGTACTTAATAAAAACTAGAATATTATAAATCTTCTGCCACACAAAGCTAATAAAAACAAATAATAATAATAAATTTTAATGTTTAAGGCACCCAGGCCCAAAGGCACTAACCTGTATTTGTGCCTCAAGTCAATAGTCCTAGAAATATTTGAATAAATGTAGTTCTTGCAAAAGGGTATTTTTCTATCCACTTGCAGGTATGAGACTGATTATATTGACTGCACTAAGGCTTGTAGTGAGATTGTTTAAGACATTATTCTATTTACATGTTCATCTGACATTATTAAACCTCTATTTGCTTCTACCACCGAGAATTTAGAAATATGTTCCAGAGAGCAAATTGTTGGCCATAAGGGCCATCATCGACCTCATTCTTTCCAGTTTGATATTAAATTTAACAGCATCAAGGCTGGCTTGCACCAACTGCTCAGCTTGGGCTGCCTAGAGCCAAGCAGCCACACACACCTCTTTGGGAACACAAAGAGTCATTTCCTTTGCCAGCCCTTCAAGTGATACTTTTTGTTCCTCACTGCCTCATCCATCTCCTTCACACATCCATTGAAATGCAGACGATCCTGTAACACTGTGCTTGATACCATCCCAAACCCAGCGGGTGTATAGCATTTCGACATCACCTACGCACCACAGAAAATATTCATTTTTAATGGAACTATTTTGGTTCAGCTGACTTGGTTCTAGCGGGAAGAGCAGAGGTAAAACATTAATCATGCCTTTAAAAAGTTTGGAGCTGGCGGCAAACTGCCGTGTGATTTCAAAGCCACGATCCCACAGGCAGTGGATTGTCCCTAAGCCCCAAATCTGGGCTCTTTCCCTACTTCGAAGCAGGAAAAATTCCCATATAAATCTTCCAGAGGCTTTTGCCAGCAGTAAGAACAAGCAGAAGCTGAGCAAAGGTATTTTAATTGTTCCAGTTAATAAAAATAATGCACTTTCATGTAAGTGGTGCATATTAATGTCTAGGAAATACTCTACAGCGCTCTCCATGTTCAAGGGCTGGGTCAGAGCACCCCAGTGAAAGTGGCAGACACTGTGTTTTCACTTAGCATCATTCATTGGTAAAACAAACCAAAACACTAAAGCAAATGCAAACACACACGCAAAAAAATCCTATTTTGGGAATATGTTGGAGCACTTCTAGAAATCACTGAAACTGTTTTCATAATCCTTCCACTAGTAAGGCCAAATGCCTTAATTACCATGAGACCAGCTAACAACAGAAGGCTCAGAAAGAGCCATGAAAACATTTTAGTGTAGCTTAAAATAGCTTTTCCTCCTCCTAAAAATAGATCAACACACAGAGAAAACACTTGGAGCCCTTTTCGAGGCGACGGAGAAGTGTGAGGCCAGCCCCAGGGAGGAGCAGGGATCCCCCAGCCCCAGCACTGAGCAATTCTCCACTGCTGCTCTCCCAGGCCAGGACACTCTGCCAAAAGCATGATGCTGTCCTGCATCAAAACCCATTTGTAGCCTGTGCTGAGTCTGACCAGCCTTGGGGCTTGAGCCAGAACGATTTTTTTTGGGGAGGAAATTCCACATTTGGGAGGGAAAGGATGAGGCATTTAAAAAGGTCAGCTTGCCAGCAAAGGAAGGCAGTTATAGGAATAAAGGGGAGGAAAACATTTCCTGGGTCACTGAGTTTTGTCCAGTGCTACCAGAAGGAACTAATTCATATATCATCTTTCACACTCTGACCCAGCTCTTGCAACAGGCAGAAATGTTGGGATCCTCAAAAACTGAGCAGGAGCCCCTGGGAGGGCCAGCAGTGCCTCTGCAGCTGCTGTTCCCCACTGCTTCAACCTCTGCAAAGGGGCAAGAGCAACAGAACTTTGCCAAAAAGCTTAACCCAGCAATCATCCTCTTTCTCTTTTTTTTTCCTATCTTTTTTTCAAAGTGTCAGCTGGTGAAGAGGCCCCTCTGTAGCACCATTTCAACAGTTCAAAAAGCAGAGGGAGAAAACCCACACTGTCCTGTCCCATGGGGATGAGCCTCCAACCCTGGCACCGAGGACCCAGAGACTCTCACCATGAAAGGAGATTTGAATCCTTTCCTGCAAAAATCTGGCCTCAACATCAAAGCTTATTGAGATTTGGGAAGTCCCTCTACTTCCCTGCCTCAGTTTTCCAGCTGCAGTATGAACATTATTATTTACCCATCCTTGTAAAGGGCTTTGTCATCTTTAGATGTACACACCCCCACTGGGACAGTTCTGACACTAATTTCTGCTTCATATCAGATTATGTGATCGTTATTAACCTTCCAGCTTTCACTACTGGAGGGTCAAATCCATCTCGGCTCGGCAGATGAAGCTCTGCTGACTTCACTTACTCCAGGACTGGATTTAGTCCTGGGCATTTTTCAATTTAAAACATACTGGCAAGGCAAAGCCACCACTGCTCCTTCCAGGGGTGGTCTGATTTCATTTACAAGTATTTGTGCTGGCAAGTCCTACATAATGTTCAGATGCAATTGTGTGTGAGCATTAAATATAATGGGTTAGATGTTATGAATAGGAAAATGAGATAACTTGGTAAAGGAGGTTTGACAGCAGGAGTGAAAGAATGAAGATTCAACTTAAGCTGCTGAAAGCCTAACAAGATAAAGACAGGCAGGGGAGAGTTCTCTTAAATGTGATGAAAATAAGGCCTGAAGGGGTGGAATGATAGAGAGGCTGAGGAGTACATGTTTCAAGACAGAAGATGAATGTGCCCAACATGACAGTAACATGTAGCTAAATTAATCAAAGTACCCACAGCACTAAATAGAACCAAAACATATAGCTTTATGCAGAAATCCCAGAACAACAGATGTGAGGCAGACAGAAGGATGCTTCTTTTCGATCTAAATTAATTTTCCGTATTTTTTGGTCGTTGGCTTTTATCATTCTGTGTCACTGGAAACATTATAAATCTGCCTTTTACATTTTAAATACGTGCTGTCTGCTTCAGTGTTGAACCCACAGGTCCCTCAGCACACACTATTATGTCTCCCCATTAAAGACATCACGGCACATGACAAATATCCTAGAGCTAAATTACCGGGAAAAGATTCCTAAAAATCACAGCGGCACACACCCGTGTGACAAAAACAAACAGTTGCAACCGCTAATATTTCACCTTGAAAGGATAATTTTAAGTTAATTCCGTTTCCATGATTCACGCTGGATTTACAGCCTTTGTTTTGCCTGGGCAGATGCAGCCCAGCTCTCAACTGCTCTGCTCACCCTCCTCTGCCTCCCTCCACTGATGCTCCCGGCTCCTCCGGTGACTTCTCCGGAGTGTCCTGCACTCCCACAGCCTCTTCAGAGGTGGGGGGATTGAATTCTAAACCCCCTCGACTGCCGAAGGGCAGGCAGTAAACGGGGGGTCATTGCCCCCTTGACTTGGGTTTTAATCAGTGGCTGCCTGTCTAGCTCAGAAGGCAAACCCCAGCCAGGGCAGCTGCGAGAGATTAAGTTCAGGTCGGATCAGATCCTGATCTCTCTTGCAGCAGGAGCGCAGATTCCAGTGTCATTTGAGTCTGAAGCAGGATTTGTCCCCGCAGACTCAAACACACACCCCAACCTGCACGGCTGGAGCACTGCAGGGAAAGCAAAGGAATGTTCTTGGGATGGGACACCCTCCCCACAGCCAGGAGCTGTATGAACTCAGCGCATTCAGCATCACATCCCAAATACCTGCTGGATGCCGCCTTGCTACCCCACATCCTGCCTTTAAGCATCCCCTTCCCTTTCAAATGCCCGAGGGCAGGGGCGCTGATTTATCTAGGGAAAGCCGGGGGCTGGGGATGCCCCAGTGCATCCCGCCTCCCCAGGGAGTGGCTGAGCAGGGCAGGGAGCCGACAGAAGGACTCGGAGCAGAGGGCTCTCGGGGTTCACAGCCCAGCTGCTGCTCCCAGACGGGCATCCCCTTCCCAGGCTTTGTCTGGTGTGCAAAGGGCTTAGATCAGTTTTGTTCTGAGAGCCGGGGCTGCTCGACTCCTCCCCAGCCCACACCACCCCCAGCCTTCAGAGGGGAAGGTGACAGGGATTAGAGGTTTGAATTCCTTTCTTTTTTTTTTCTTTTTGCCTTTTTTTTTTTTTTCTTTAAAGAACTTCTGGATGCCAACATGACTTTTTTGTCTGCAAGAGATTAGGCAAACGAATGCAAAGGGTGACAGAGACGAGGACTCAGCCCAACCATCCAGAGGCAGGTTTCTGGGAGGACCTGCTTTCCCTTCACTCTGCTGTTATGAATAGATTGATCTTTTTTGTGTGAGTGTCACGGCTCAGAGAAGTCAGTTGGCTGGTGCTGAGTGGGGAGCAAACTCAGCCCAAACAGCACCAAGCCACAAGACACTCTTTATTTGCTTATAGGTAGGTTTACAAAATGCAGAGAGTGAGAAAGAAGGGCATTGCCTGGCACTAACACTCCCTCTATTGGAAAAAGAATATTTTCCCAGGAATGTGCATTACATTCCTAGAACAATGTAAATTAAAGTGACCAGCATGCAAACAAAGCATCCTTAATTTACTGGAAAAGGGGCTGGGCAATGAGGACATTATCTTCCATTATGCAGAGAGCAAGGAAAAGCAGTGCACTATAAAAGTTAACCATGTTCTAAAAGACCCAGCACTAGACCAAACTTAGACTTGCAAAAAACAGTGCCCATTACACTAAATTTTAATTAATTTACAGTCCACTGCATGGTTTCTATTATTCTGACATGGCATCCAGAAGGTCCCTGGACAAGTATCTCCCACTGCTACCAAATTCATGGGTTTCTACACACAGGGGATCCTTTAGCTTCTGCTGCCCTCAACAGAAAACAAGGCAATGATGGCACAGCACAAACATGTTCTGCAGCTGACATGATTTCTGTACTCCCCAAAGAGGCTGGCATCACTTCTGCTCACAGCCAGCCCCACAGGCAAGTTCCGGGTGAGGAAACAGACTCCAATAAAGGGCAAGGCTCCCAAAGCTGGGAATTTATTTATCTCATAGGTGGGTAAGAGGAACTGTTCAAGAAGCCTGGACCCAGCTGAGGAGGCCACGCTCCCCTTCACCTTCCTGGCCTGCAGCAGAAGCAGCGTGGGCAGCAGGCCAAGGGAGGTGATTTTCCCCTTTACTTGCTCCCATGAGATCCCACCTGGAGGGTGGCATCCAGCTCTGGGTTCCCTGACATGTGAAGGACAAAGATCTGTTGGAGAGAGTCCAGAGGAAGCCTTGAAGATGATCACATGGAGTTTGGAGCACCTCTGCTATGGGAAAAGGCTGAGAGCTGGGGGTGTTCACCCTGGAGGTGAAGGTTCCAGAGAGACCTCAGAGCCCCTTCCTGTGCCTAAAGGGGCTCCAGGAGAGCTGGAGAAGGACTTTGGACAAGGGTCTGGAGTGACAGGACAAGGAGGGAACGGCTTCATGCTGACAAAGGGCTGGATTAGAGGGATATTGGGAAGAAACTGTCCCCTGTGAGGGCAGGGAGGCCCTGGCACAGGGTGCCCAGAGAAGCTGTGGCTGCCCCATCCCTGGAAGTGTCCAAGGTGGGACAAGGCTTGGAGCAACCTGGGACAGTGGAAGGTGTCCCTGCCAATGGCAGGGGGTCTGAAATGAGAAGAGCTTTAGGGTGTCTTCTAACCCAAACCATTGGATGATCCTATGATTGTTTAAATCAACCTGGCAGGAGTGGGGGTATCAGCAGGTAACTTCAAAACCAGAGCTCCAACCTCAGAATGTACAGCTGAATGCAAAATGCTTCATGCCTGGTCCCACTCTGTAACACTGGCAATGCTGGGAAGGCTTTGGGATGCCCTCCCACCTTTGGATGTGGACAGCTGTAAAAGCCAACTCTGAGCATTTAACATGAGTTTAACAGGTTTAAGCCTGTTTCCCCACATTAGGCATGGATGCATAGACTGGAAGAACAGGAGATTAGCACATGGTGCTCACTGGAGGAGAGACATTGCAAAGCAGGAGGGATTTAATAACTATTAGCTCCAGCCAAAAAAATAATCCATTACAGGTTTTCTAGTGTGAGCCACAAAGATCTCAGTATCTCTTTGTATGACACTCATGATAAAGAAAGGGAGGGAGGAACCTGATTGTGAGCAGAATGTTCAAAACCTGAAGGAAATTTAAGCAAAAATGCAATTTAAAAAAAATAGTGATAATTTGGTACTATGGGATTGGATTTGTGAAGAAAGGATGCAAAAAAAGAATTATGTCAAAGCCAGGACTCCAAACATTTTTGGAGGATGTTTGCAAGTTTTTTTTTATTCAACTATTAAAAACCAAGGTGTACCACAAAATGAGTGATGGATATTACATCTTTTTAAAGGTATCTTTTTCATTTTTTTGAAAGACTGGACATTCCAAAACTGGCTGAAGAAACTTCCTTTCTTTCTGATGGGAAAAAATAATATTCTTAAAGGATGTTGCCTCAACATTGCCATTTTTCAGATATATCTGCAGACAATTTTCAAACACCTCTGCAGTGAGAAACCCTGAATACTTGGGTTAAACACTTTAACCCAAGTATTGCCATATCCAAACAGGACATAAGAAGAGCTGCCTGGCAATGGCAAACAGAACCAGACAAATCCTAGAGAACATGCCAGCTGAACTCAAGTAGAGCTCTTCTCACTAAAATCTACAGATCACCATTTATAACTTAAAATTATATTATCTTCTTTTTTAGCAATATAGTGATTTAAACTTCAATTCCTTTCAAGCCCCTCATGGAGCCTTACTCTGCTCTGCCTCGGAGAAGTGACAGCAACACAGGACAAGGCAGAAAGGATGAAAGTTAAATTGATCACACTTTTTTTTTTTGGTGAATATATATATTCTTTTACTTCAAGCCTCACATAAAGCAGCCCTGCTTCTATTGGGTTTTTCTGAGACTCCAAAATAAATACAAATCCAGAAGACTTATTCTCGTATTTCCAGCTACAGCAGAGGCATCCAGGGCTTTGCTTCTCCTACCTTGGATGTGCTTGCTTGTGTTGATTCAGAAGCAGACTAACATATAGGACCTTAAATTCTGTATGACTCTGCGTAATGTAATGAACACCAACAGACTTTAAATCTCCTGGGCGCATTTTATTGCATTATATGGCAAAAATCCAAGAAAAAAATTTTCAGAGAGAAAAAAAAATTCAAAAATGAAAAAATACATTGCTACTGAATTTTCCAGCAATATCACAGGAATGTGATCTCCCCTCAATATACATACTGATGATCTATTTGGAATTTTCATCTGCAGTTATGAAGAAAAAGAAAAGGTTATTCCCTCAGAGGCCAATTTTCATCTGCTCTGGAATTCTCATTTAAACATCTCAGAGAACACTTTTCCTTCTCTAGATATTACCCACTATTCCTCTGGCTCAAGGCTCATGCCTGTTACCATGTGAGCTACATGAAACAAATTCCTAATCATATTTCTGACAAGAGTCCTCACAATCTAGTTGGCTGCCATCATCCCATTTCCAGTATTTCCAGTAAAAATGTAGGAAAGGTTTAGTCTCCTGTTACCCAGCATGTGCAGCTCGCTTTGCTCAGAGTCACCACCTGTGTGCAGATCAAGGGAATGGATTGTTCAAGGAGGTGAACCTCAGGCACTACTGCCATGGCTCTCTTTTGGGTTCCAAGACGTAGATATATGGTGAAGAGTTTGCAAGAGAGGAAGAGAATGCTTAGATCCTCCTCTCCTGCTGATGTCCATCAGGATAAGCTGGGGTGAAGTCCCTGAGGATCCAGGGTATCTCACAAGGGCTGGGGAGCATCACCTGTTTTCCCAAAATGAGTGGTTTTGACATTAATAACTATAATTCAGAAGTTCTCAGAACCTTTCACAGCAGTGACGAGCAGCACTGCCACTGATGGAACCTCTTCTTCCTTAACACCTAAAATACACCAGAATTTCAGGTTTGGTTTACATTTCATTGCACCCTGAGCATGTAAATATATCTGTGGATATTGGATGCCATCCTGACCTGTCAGCATTTAACATTTGGGCCTTTGCCCAAAGTGGGCTGTGTGCAAATGACCGTAGTCAAGCTCATGTTTATATTGAATTAAATATTGTAAATGCCCAAGCTCAGGTCATAGCAATGATCTCAATAATTCTGCTGATTCTTTTTAACATTTTCCTCAACCCTCTCTATTAAATACAGAAGTGTACCAGATCAGGGCCATGATGCAGGGAGAGATAATAGGCAAAGTGACCATGAAACTGGTACTTGGTCTTGGGTGCAGAAATCCACTCCAGCAATAATCATCAGAAATCTCTAACTACCAGTGTTTATGATATGCAAAGATTAGGAAATGAGAGAGGGAACCCTCCCCACGGGAGAAGTTACTTGTTAGGGGTGTTCCTGGGAGTGCCCACACTCCACCTCCCCTAGGCCTGGACACAAGGAATGCTTTAGCTTGCTGAAGTAAAAGGAAAATTGGAAAGGTTTTTGCTGTATGTCTTCAATATGTTCAGCTCAAGTGTGTCCTGCTCTCTAAACTTCCCCTGGCATTACCTTCCTAAATGTTCAAATTGAGTCTTTACTCCTTTCTACCCATTTTCCCCAGCATGACCCCAGTTCGTTTCAGAGGCTCAGAGATCCTGTGTCATCTCAGCCTCCCCCTCACATCTCCAGAGAAACCCCAGCATGCTGTGAATTAAGAAAACAATGGAGAGCTGCTGTGACCCATTCAAACGACTGTATGAATGAGAGAGGATGGAGAATGCAGCCCTGATACTTCCTCCACATCCCTGCAATACAGACAAACATCACACTGGTGACATCTCAGCCCGTGCAAGTATTGCTGTGAGGCTCAGACAAAGAGCACACATTCATCTTCAGACCTGGAACCACTTGGGAGTACTGCTCTACACAGTGAACCAAAACAGTCCATGATCCTTAACAAACCTGTAATTGAAAAGTCAACATTTGTCCCATTCAGCAAAACAGTTTCCTCTAAAGAGATTTAAACATCAGAGCACCTGATTTTTTTCAAAATTGTCTGCATGTATATTGTCCCTATTCCTGCTTGAAATATTTTTATTCTGTCTCTTTATTTTCCCACTCTCCAACTTTCACCTCCCACGCCCTGTGTGCGGATTCAGTCCTGAACCCTTCACAGGCCAAAATTTTGTCAGTGGAAGCTTTGTCTGCCAAGGCATGGGAAGAGACTCTCAATGTACATTTTCAAGAGCTCAGCTTGCAGTTATCCAGCAGACCATAAGCCGTGTAACCAGCTTGGCAAGCTGGTGGCAGAGCCTTTTTTTATAATCTTAATTACATTATCATACTCCAGGTCAGGTTTTAGGTGGACACTTGAAAATACAATGCAAACCATTTTTAAACACTTTTAAAAACATGATTTTTATACCATTTTTCAACATCTGCTGAGTAACTCAAATCTGATTCTGTCTCCAAAAAAACCAACAGTCCATTTTTCTCCTAAAGGGACAACTGCAAGACTAAAGCTTCAACAGCCTGAAAGAAAATGTTTGTCTCTGTTCTGTCACACCTACTGTTACTTCTGTAATTAATGATTGTGTTTAGTCAAGGAAAAACCAAATCAATGGATGTGAAGAAATTTAAACACGGGTCTTGTTCCAGCAATCCATAGAAAGCGATTTATGCTTTATTCATCACACTGAAGATACCTTTTTTTTCCACAACATCTGTAATTTGTCTGTTTAGTGGGATCTGTGGTTTTGTTAAGTTGTGCAGATATGCATAATCTAGCCATGCACAGCAAAACTAAAGTGCCAAATTCTTAATCCATTCAGGAGGCAGCAGAACACTACAGCTGTTGACTTCTTGCAAAAAATCAGGATAGCCAAGACCAGCACAAACCTTATTTGTATTTATACATGAAAAAGTAATACCAGTAATAATAACAATCTAAAAAAATCAGATGCCAAGCCCACAACTGGTGTAAGTCAGCAGAGCAGCACTCAGCTGATTGCAGCAGTTCTAATCAAAAGAGCAGAGATCTGCCCTAATAACAGCATTATTGATCTTTTCTTTAAAACACACACTCCTATACACACAGCATATTCCCCATGTCCACCCTCTAGGATTATTATAGAGCCACAGGAAAGAGCAACAATTATAGTTTTTATTTAAGAGATGCAAATCAATATTAATTAAAATTAGACAACTGTTTGTGATGTAAGGGCTCCTTGTACTCAAAGGGCACAGTGGCCATTAAATATATTAAGACTTATTACTTAAAAGATTTTAGACAAAGTCAATGCCTCGCATGTCCTAGGGGACAGTTCAATGCCTCAGTAATGTTGTACAACATTTAACTATAGGTGCCACAATCAAAGGCAAACACAATTAAGTATCAAACAGTTAAATGTTATGTGTCACTCTCTAAAGAATCTATATTGAAATGCTTAATTAAACTTTTTTTTTAATAAAAAAAAAGGAAGAAAGAATTCCATAGCATGGGCTAGCACCAAAACGAGGGCTTATTTGGTTTGTATTAAATAACCTGCATATTAAGTTGCCTGTGTTTCTCCTGTTCATTATCATGAAGGCAACATTTGCATTTCTTGATAGACTATTCCTGTTTCCTTCTCCTTTTTTTCTTGTCTTACATCAGTCAGTGGAAAGAGTGCCACCACAGGCCATCATTAACCTTCCAAATCTGCCTCAAAACAAATAGTACAAGAGCTCACTAATTTGAAGATCAAAAAGCCACTTGTCCATTATATAATTGGAATGAAAGGCAAAATGTTGCAGTTCTGAAGAGCACAGTAATTACTAGCTGTTAATTGCTCTCTCGTGGTGGCTCACTTTTAATTAAAAAGAACAGCTCGTTGCAGGCCGATAAGCAATGGTGGAGACCACTGGTTTAATCAACAAAGCAGAAAAATTTGTTTCTGCCGCAGCCAACAACAGCTTGAGAAATCTTCAGATGTCCAATTGAGATTAAAAACTGTCTATTTAGTGCAGTCAGATTTTATTTTAACCAAGGAAATGACTATTTGAAGTCTTCCAATGTGAGTGTCCCCACCACATCCCCGCTGGTGCTGCAGGGACTAATCACTGGCTTGTGGTTGTGATCATTCAAGTAAAGAAATTTAGCTACTTTCCTCTTGACTCCATCATTCTTGGGTAATTGGCCTGTCTGAGGTGAGCAGTTGTGTTGGGTTTTTTTTAAGAAAGAGCTTTAAAGTATGGAAGGCCCACAGACTGTGCATTTAATTACTGTTCATATTTCATGCAGTCAAACAGAATTTCATTTAAAAAGAAAATGATTTACCTACCAAAAAAAAAAAACCAAAAAACAAAAACCACCACAGCCCTAACTTAACTCACCCTTCCCAAACAAAAAATAAAACACTTTATATTCACTGCACTGGGTATTTTGTTCCTTTTCCTTTGACGGGCGTATTTACATGCCAAAAACACATTTAAACATCAAAGTTAATTCTTTTAGAGTGTTCTGTCTTTAACTCTTTCATCTAATGACTGCGGCCTTTGAGGGAAACCCCGCTGCATGTCACAGGAAGGGTTTATTTAGTTAAGCAGGTTAGGTAGGTTAAGTGGAACCGTTTTGCCCTGGTTTGCCTCATCTCTCTTTAGCCATGAGCCCATTTGCATCTCTCAGCAGCTTCTGTCCATCCTCCTCTCCTGCCCTGCTCTGCTCCCTAAGGTGTTGTACTCAGTCCTTTGTATTTATTTGCTGCTGCTGAGTGAAGGGCTCTGCTTCACGTTGCACTCTGCAGATGAGGCACGTATGTACATAAAACCAGACCTGGCAAACCTTCACCACAATCCCTGCCTCTCTTCCCAGCACTGGGATGTGGATGTCTGACAACTCTGCACAATCTAATACAGGAAAACAGGCATTTCCATTCAGCAGGCTCCAAGCATTATTCTGCTTTTCTACCTTACTCCCATTTACAACTGGAAACAAATGTCACTATCTGCAGCTGTAAGCAGCTCTGGAGGATTGGTCAACTTTGGTTTGAACTTAGAGGCATATTTCTGAGCTGAGTAAACTCAAAGATGCCAAAGAATATTTTTCTGTTTTCCTTCTCATACTGAGGAAAAAAAAAAAATCATTAATATGTCTTCTTACACAGAAATATATGTATGTGGATATATATAGTACTTTTTGCAGTCTCTTTTTGGGCTACTGGGAATGTCTTCTCTCCCCTGGGAACAGGTGGATTTTTTTTTTAGTGTTTCTTTCTTTTTAAGGCTCCCTTCTTTAGCAGATCTAAAAAAGTGGGGAAAAGTTACCAGAGCCCTTACTTCTCCTAGTTCCCCTACAAGTCGCCACCATTTGGATGTACAGCAGCCACCTTTTCCTCTTCCTTCTGACACAGCAGAGCTCTTGGGTTGGGATATGGGGGATGCCTCTCCTAATGCTCACCTTTCCTCAGGGCAAAGTAGAACATGAATTTGATTACTGATTTCAAAGCAGTGTGGTCTGACTCCTCCAGCCCTAAATTACAGGGTCTAAAATATTCAGTGATAACTCTGTGCTTGGATGTTGTGTAGGATGCTACTCTGGGAAACTGCCATGGTGTAATACAAATTTTCAAAGCATCTACTCCATATATTTAAAACAGATCTTGTCATACACCTTCTCATTTATTCACTGATTTTTTGACACCTTTTTATTTTTCATATTGAATGGTGACTTAGAAATTCCTAATGAATATGGAATCCAGAGTGTTTTATTAAATACTAATTGAATACACCTGAAAGGATTAGTGCAATCAGTACAATCAGCTCATCATGTAATCCAAAATTTACAAGGAAAAAACATACCATAATATTTTTAGAAAAATGTATGCCAAAAAAGTGAGAATGCTGTACATTTTCCTAAACCAATTCAGACCCATGAATACTCATCTGCCTTTAGGTTACCACGGACAGACATGTGTCAATCTGTCAATATGAAAAATTAAAGTGATATATTTTGAAACACACTCACTTATGTTAGGAGATGAAAAACGAATTTTCAAGTCAGGTTCCTTCCTCATTCCTGGACAAGCAGTGGACAAACAAAATGGGATACTTGGGATCAGCCTTACATTCAGTCGCTTCTACCTTCACTTATGAACAAGTTCAGGGCTATAAAATGAGCTATAAAACCTGACTGGGATATTGAAAAAAATGAATAACCAAAAAGGCAGAAAATCATTTTTCCTTCAGTTATGAGTTTTCATTTTCATATGTATGTGTGTAGACGTAGGTGCCTATATGCACTTTATATATATATATGTGTGTGTGTGTATACATACATATATCTACATATATAGAAAACATATAAAGTTTTTAACTTTATATATATAAGGTTTAAAACACACATATATATTTATATAATTTATATTATATTATACATATAATTATATATTATATATTTTAAGAACTTTATATGTATATGTATATATATATATTTTACGTATACATATACATATATATAAGGTTTAAAAACACACACTTTTTAAATATATACACAGATATACATAAATAAATATTTATAATACATAAATATATAAAAATATGTATTATATATTTTTTTAAAAAAAAAAGTTAAAAATACATATATATGTGTGTGTGTGTTTTTTGAACTTTGTCCTGGACAAAGCGTGGTACTAAAGTTGTCTCTCCAGCCCTGCCAGGGGCGCTCCTGCAGTCGCATCCCTCCGTGCGCGCAGCCGGCGTTATCCGCATCCCTTCCTCCGGCTCATCCTGCGCTCCCCCGGCCGCCCCGAGCCGCGATAAGCGCTCAACCTGCCCCGCTCGCCCAGCCGATAAGGCGAGCTGCGAAGACGCGGAGTCTTTGCCAGCTTTTGTGGCCCCACACCTTTCCTGTTGCCAGCTTTCGGCGGGCACCTGTCAGCGCGGTCTGCGCTTCGCAGCTCCCGCCGCTCCCTCCGCCCCGCTCGCGGTTTATCGGAGGAAACACTCGCGCTCGCAGGGATGGCCCCCGCACCGCGGCAGATTAATCCGAGTTGAGTGCACTTCCTTCGGCCAGAGGACACCAATTACCACGACGGCACCGGCAGCACAATGCGGGCGGACATCTGACAGCCCGGGTCCCGCCAGCTCCGCATTGTCCTCCCATCAGGCGCTGTCAGTTCCCAGCCTTAATTACATCCTGTTTACAAACACTCGGCCGGACTTCAGATGGAGCCTTAACAAAGGTTGACAAAGGTCAGGGCCACGTCACGAGGATGTTATCTGTGTGCTCTGGCTGATAAACGAGGAGGAGGAGGAGGTGCGGGGCTGATTTTGGAGATAGGGCAGAGAAACCACGCTGAGGCCATGCAAAATACTGAGCTTGGCCCAAGAGGAGCTCGGTGGTGCTGAGGGATGCGCTCGTACCTGGGATCACACAGGGCTTGTGTCAGAGGACAGAAAACAGCCAGCACCAACCTGAAATGGCAGCAGCTGGAGCTGACCAATAAAATGACTGAAATAATAACTTTCTAAAAACTTTTAAAATCTATTTGCATTTCAAACTCGGTGTTGTAGGAGCAGAAACTGCAGCACAGCAAATAAATCCTGTCCTTTTTCCCACGCTAAGCCATCACTAAGACCCTCCATCCTGCTTCCTGGAGCACTTGGCAGAGATGGGGACATCCTCCACGTCCCCTCCAGCCTCAGGGAAACCAACAACTGAGCAGGGGGTCAAGCCAGGTTTGCCTCAAATCCATATGACCCCCTGTTCTACCCTCTCATATTTTCCTTGCACTATGGATATGGACTTCTATGCTCTCTTTGGCGCCTGGAGGAGATTTTTTTTTTTCCTTAGCTTTACAGCTTTCTAGAGACACCATTAAATTAATCAGGGCTAAGATCCTACCTTATGTTTCCACGGTTTGCACAAGCATTTTGCCACAGCAGCTTCTCAGTTCAGTGAGGATAAGACACGGAAGGTGAAACACTGGGAGAGTTTGACATCCACAGCTGGGTTTGTGCATATGGGAACAAGGAAACCAGGCATCCCTGTGAACCGAGGTTGCCCATTTGATACCATGTCCCTCCTCCAGTTTCTTTTTTCTTTATCTTGAGAAAGATGAGCATGAATTTAATCTTATCTACAACTCAAGGTGGAGAAGTTTATAAAAGACTCAGGCAGCTGGATCAATATAAATACTTAATATGGCAAAGTTAATAACATAAGAGCTTGTCAGCCTAACCCACCCCTTTATCTGTTTTCAGCTATTTTCGCATCCTAATTAATGCACCCCAAACCACACAGGATCACACATTAGTAGCCATTAAAATTAAAACCACAGTCTGTTATCATATCACCCCTCTCAGAGGAAATACTGGATTAACCACATGGTATTAGTCAATAAATAGTGTCACAGCTTCATAGTTCTCTGCTGCTATGCCCATGAACTCTGTAAAACAACAGACAGAAGTCACTGTGTCCATGGCTAAGTTAAGGCACCTCAATGAGCATCAAGGAACCAGCTCAGCATCTTCAGGCTAAACAGGGAGGAGAGGGTGCTTTCACTGCTTGAAAAGGAAAAAAACCCACTCTATTTAAAAAAAAAATAATATGAAATCAAATTCTGCAAATCTAAACACGAGGCATGGAAGCGATGACTTGGTGGATAGGCTTAAAATGTTTGACAATCTAAGTGTAGAAAAGTTGAAGGTTTAAATAAAGTCTGCGAGCTCTGCACTGATTACATACACTCAGAAATATTCCTGGCTAGTCCTGAGTGTTTCTGCTTTGCAGGGACAGAGTTTTTCCTGCAGAGCAGCAAAGCATTGTCACTTCTCGGGTGCAAAATTAAACCTCAGTCGCCCCATGCAGGGACAGAGCTTATGTCCCCAGGGAAAAACCAGCAGATAATAGAATTAAAAGTGGCACTGTATGGGATTAATTTTTTTAACCTATTTACTAAACAGGCAAATTAGAAAGGAAAAAGATCTCCCAAGTTTGGGCTGGCATTTCTGAACCCTTTCTGAGCGGGTGACCACAGCCCTTTTGCTGCCCCTATCTCGGCGCCAGGAGAAGCGCTGGCTCCCAGCAGTGCAGAACAGGACAGGAGTCTCTTGACTTGACGCTCCGTAGTTTTCAGACTAAGCACTTGTTCAAGCCTATCCGTAGGTACTTAGGAGGGCAACCACCACTGCTCCTTTCTGACAACATAGAGCTCTTTATCAAAAATCAGGGGGAAGAAATGAAAGCCCGGGCTGACCTTTGGAGCACAGCGTTCCCCTGCGGGCACCCACTCTGCCTTCCCCAGAAAATGAGGCTTGGTTGCTGCGGGAGAGCCTTGCTAATGCAATCAAAGACGATTTTGCAGTTAATAAAACGACAGGCTCTTCCTTTCTCAGCTTCGTGACAGTCAGGCTCAGTAAGCCTCCTGTTCCAGACAGCGTGCCAGTCAGCTGCTGTTACTGCAGAGCAGTGTTTAACATCTTCTTAATTAGCCCAATTCCCCACATCTCAGCCAAGTTTTCTAGTGAGAAACAGCCTCAGGAGTTGTACAGCTCTGCATCTCTGGGAAACCCGGTCATTAATGCATGTACCAAATCCAGCACGTCCTGTTTTCTCCAAGGTTGGCCAGGATGGCATAAGAATTCTGTTTGGGCTAGAACCACATCATGCTCCAAATCACCTGCAAACCTGCTGGCAGCTACAGAGCCAAAACAGCAATCCTGGCCTTCCTATGGATCAATGCTCCAGGTTCACCATCAGCTCCGGCCGGAAGGACAACTCCACTCCTCTAATCCGCTCCTCTAACTGGAGCCTCTTTGCCTCCATGCACCAGACATGACTCAGAAAACAAATAAAATGATTACATAGCTTGTATTTATTTGCTCAAACTCCTGAGTTTCGGACATACACAAACCTCTTGTTGCTGAACTGGTATAAATACAGTACATCCCTGGTTCCACTTGAATTTATCCCAACTTAAACCAGAAGGAGATCTGTTCCTCTTTATTTTTATTATTATTATTATTATTATTATTATATCATTATGCCCTCTCTTTTTCTGTTTTTTGTTCTTCTTTTTGTTTTTCTTTAAAGTTAGCCTAACATTTTATAGACATCTCTCTTGCAGCTTCCGGAAGGGTGCTCCATCTTAAACTCAACAGCAGCACTGACAGACGGGGCTGATATTTTCTTTTCTTTCACAAGTAATAAAAAAGGAACATTTCACTACACATGAAACCAGAGTACTGCCTTAAAAGAACAGTGTTTGTGTGACTATAAAAAGTTACTCTTTTGCCAGACCCAGAATCAAAGCACTTGTATTTATATGTTTCCTTTTTTAATAAGTAAATCCAATATTTTTAAAGTTCATCAGTTTTAGATTATTATTGCTGCAAATCCTATGAATGGGGCAGCTGTGTCTGCTGAGCACACTCGACAGCACTGCAAGGTAGGTCCATGGTTTATGTTATCATTTCTGATTCCATGGGGAACACTGATGAGACTGCCGAGGGTAAAACCTGGAACTGGATACTGCATTCCTGACCAAGTGCTTTCCTTCAGCCTGGCATTTCAGTCATGCCAGGGCATCCCCCACAGGTGTGTCAGTTTGGACAACTGACCATGGCATCTGTATAAAAAAGATGACAAACCCAACAAAAATCCATCTTTGGGGATCTCTCCTCTTTCTCCGTACACTGCAATTGCCTCATCTCACACTGAGGAAAATACCAACGCAAAGGGTAGGTGAACATATTTGCTTTTCATCATCATTAAAATCCTACAAATAAAATATCCTATTATTACTATAATAATAGAAATAATAAACAACTAAAAAAAGAACCTCTGTTTGTCCCCAACCGCTGGCATCTTTGGACAAAAAAAAAAAAAAAAAAAAAAAGGTGGAAAAAACAAGGAGCAATCCTTTTTCCCTCTCCAGAGGGGTTGCCCTGCCAAAGAATCCTTCAGCCCTATTCCATGCATATTTTGCCTGTGTCCAAGCCCAGATACCTGCTCCTCTTTTGGCAGCAATATTCCCTTTATTCATCATCAGGTGTGAGAGCACAGGGGTGCTCCAAGGGGGAGGAAGCTGGGTCCTGGCTCCAGGCAGCTCCACATCCAGTGGGAGGTGAGGCTCCAAAGCCAGGTTTGAAATACTGAAGAGGCAGGAGGCTCAGAGGAACACTATTTTGCAGAAGACATGATAACACAGCACCATTCAAGCCCAAGACTATCACTGGAGGATGACATGGGAGATAAGGAAGTGCAGCATTACAGGGCTGCGTTAGCATAGGAGGAAATCGATTCAGGCAGACAAGCTAAATTTATTTACTTTATTGATTTTAAATTTTACATGAACTGCAATATAAGTAAATCTTTCATGGTAATTCTAAATCTTGAAACCTATTGTAAATAACTAAAAGAAAAAAAAGTCCAGTGTTCGGAATAACCGTTTCTTTGTACTGAAAGCGCATTATTCTTAAAGCCCAGGACAAAATATTTTGTAATGAACACCTTAAATCTACCTTGGCAGTCAGTGTTGATATTTTTGCTAAAATAAGAGCCTGCTTTTGGTGTACCTGGTGATTCAATAAAGCACAGATTGTTTTAAAAAATTTTTGAAGGGGTGGAAAGGAAGAAGAAAAATTATTCCTATAGTATTAAGTGAATACAGCAACAGGTTTTTGACCCTGTGGTTCACTGATAAAGCAGTGGAGTTTTAAGCAGCACAGGTGGAGCTTTGTGCATAGCTGGCTGCAAATGTTGGAAAGGCACGAGATGGAGGGCCAGGGCAGTGAACCCAACACATGGATTGATGCACCCAGCACTACAGCCCAGACCAAAAGAGAGAACATGAGAGGAGACAAAACATGGGATCAAAATCTCCTTACTTTATTTATACAAGAAGCCCAAACTCAGACACCAGGATGAGAGGCTGGAGAGAAAGGTTTCATTTTGGAGTTTTCTCTCACCCAAAGCAGCAGCTCACACCTGTGCCCAACTCCACCAGGGAAAGAAATCATAGAAACACAGAATGGTTTGAGTTGGAATAGACCTTAGAAACCATTTACTTCCAACCCCCTGCCATGGTCAGGGATGCCATTCATTAGATCAAATTGCTTGGGTCCTCTTTCAATTTTGCCTTGGATACTTCCAGGAATTCAAAAGCATCATGACACATGCAAAAAAAAAAAAAATTTCCATCTCCTCCAATGACCAAACTAATCAATGAAGAAGGAAAAAGTCTGAAACTCCTGACCTGGGGTACAAATCTCTTCATGCAGGGAGGCAGCACAGATCCTGGCAGGAATAGGGAATGCCAGGCAGCGATGAGTCTGTGTGGGCACAACATCTACCAACCCCCCTGACCCCAGGCAGAGGGGACAGAGCAATGCCATGGCAAAGGGCAAAAGCAGCCCTACATTCTCAAAAAAATTCTCCTTACACCAACAATGCCACACTTCAAAACCTCTTTCTAGCTTTTCCAGCCAGCTGAGTTGGGAGAGGGAAGTTCATGGCAGCAATTTTTGCTAGAGGTGTTCAGATTATGCAGCCATGGGCAATCTGCCAGAGGCTTGAGACAGACAAGGCTCCTTCACCCCCAAAAATTGCAGAGCATCCTATGCGTGACACGCAATTAGAAACAGTACAGATGTACATCTGTATGTACATCAGATGTACACGACACAATATCCCAGACAGACAGGGATACCCATGAGCAGAGACTACCCCTTTATCTTTTAACAACAGGAAAAAATACAGTGATGTTGACAAAAGCACTCATCCTGTGAAGCTTTTTTTCCCCCTTGGGGCTTTTTTTTCCCCTCATTGTTGTTGTTTTCTAAACTAATCCATATTACCTGTGCCTTTTGATTTCATTATGTTAGATGCTATTAATCTGGATATATGATTTCAACAGTGAAGAGATGGAATTTGTCATCAACAAAAGGAAAACATTATTTTTAAAGGAGTGAAAGATTAATGTTCCACCACGGACTACTTAAACCCTCTACAGCAACAGCACTATAATATTAATCCAACTTTGATGGGTTTTGCATAAGGCTCATAATTAAACATTTTCTTTTCAATTCTTTATAGAATCCCCATCTGTTTTTAATGGCATCATTTTGATGTTTTTCTTAATAATTCTGGCAGCCTGCTCCTGAAGCTTCAAGCTTTATTTTTTGTTCCTAATGTCTTCTTCCACAGTGGCTGTATTGTGCCAAGGCTGAACGCAGGTTTTGGAAGCCCACGGGTCTGCCCTGTCTCTCCCACATTCCCAGGCAGCACAAGGCACAGCAGAGCTCTTTGAGCTCTTACAGCATGCATGGGATACCTGGGAACATAATGGAAATATTTCCACCTTCCAGCCCTTAGCTGGGCAGTAAAAGTCTCCTTGTGCCACCCCTTGCCTTCCTGCCCCAAGATATCCCCTCCCAGCAGTGCCAGCCCCAGCTTTGCACACCGTTGTACCAGTAATAAATTAAATTAATCTAAAGCCAGGCTTACTCCAGGAAAGTCAAACAGTATTAGATAAATCATAGGGATGCAGCCCTTGGATTTCCTTTCCACACTGACACCCAGTGAAGGAAGGGAAAGGCACCCCCAATCCCCTCTCACCTTCAGGTATTGAAATTGAGGGGGAAATATCAGCCCAAGGCACAAAACCCAGTGGTGTGAAGGGTTTAAAACATCCATCAAAATTACCTGATGGAAACCTGGAATGTGAACCTGGCAATGGCTTCTGCAAGAAGCATCTATTTTCCATGAGAAATACTGGGATTTTATCAAAATAAACAAAATAGAGAATGCTCCTATCCAACAGTATCTCAAAAAGAAGCCAAGAAGTAAAACCAGTTTCCATCTTTGGTAATTTTTTTACTAATTCTAAATGCATTTTGAAATTCTGCCCAAAATGTAATGATTTTCCAACTGAACACTGTAAAAATAATATTTAATTTTTAGCAAAATTTCTGCTGGAGATTTTTTTTTTTCTCTTAGCATTTCTTGCTCTTAGATTACACTACTTTTCCCTCCAATATTTTTCATTCTTTTATATTAAATGCATATTTGGTGACCTCCTGTGGTTCCCATGGATTAGAACAGAGGAACAGGATGATTAATGGCTTCAGTTTAAATATTTTATACTCTCTGTAAAAACAGTACAAACTGATGGATGTGTACATTGCTATTTTCACTTCAGTGTCAGGGTCTCCTTGATTACATTTTCCCCTTATTTTTTTCCCCCCACTACTCAACATTATTAACATCTTTTCCCATGGAAAAGGGACCCGAGGGCTCCTTGCTCCCAGGTTTGGCACAGGCAGGACTCCCACACATGAACAGATACTGCCCTAATCAAGGCTTTCAACCTTGAGGAGCTTTTAAATGCTCTAAGTGTATTATAATGGTCTCCTGGTCTCAGGACAGACAGATGTGAACCACAAAACTGAAATGTTTCATCTTTTGGCGCCTTTCAGTATGTTCCATGCTGTGCTTCAAGTTTGCTGAAGGATCAGAATTACTTCAGTTCTAGGTAATATAAACAGAGTGATCAAAAACATTTAATTATTCAGGGTCAGCAAATCTGGAGAATCTAATAGTAACAGACAGAAATAACCCTTCCAACCACTCTCATTTTCACTAACTATTATAAAATAGAGAACTGTTTAATTACCAGAAAATATCATAGCAGAAAGACTCAGCATCTTCCCAAGAGTCTTTCCCAGTCCCCTCAAATGTATTTGGCACTAAAGCATAATTTAATTTTCCATAGATGCAGGTGTCCCCTCATACCCACAGACACACAAGCAGCTCAAATCCTCATCTCTCTGCCCAAATGCAGGTGCAGCCTTTCAGAATGCACCATGGAAGGAGACTTTCACACATTATTTCTGTACCTGTCACCCTGAAATGTGATGATGAGGATGATCCAAATGGAAATGACAAACAGAACTGGGCTCCCCCATTATTTCCCCTCTTTAACTTCACGTTATGTACAGGTGTCTGGGCAGCACGCTTCACAGCGCAGGGGCACACATTTCCCCAAGCTGCTTTTCCTTCCTCCAAGGAAAATGAGGATGGTGCAGAGACGTCTCCCAACACCCTGATCTTTCTTCTCTAGTGGTGTTTTTGTGGCTACAGAGCTGCTACAAATATGTGCTCTTACCCTGAGCGGCCCCAGCAACAAAAACGTGCAACCAGAGAATTCCCAAATTTAATTAGAAAGAATACAGGGATGGGGAAAATATCATTTCAGCTGGGATTCACACACTGCAATGACCTGGATTACAGCAGTTTGCTGATGACACCCAGTCCTCGTGAAATCACATTAATTACGCTCATTATGTGTAATAAGAATAAAAGTCCCACCAGTTAACACACTGCTCTAAGGGATGGTTTTACTAAGCTGAAAGCAATTATCAGAGCATTCAGTGGAAAAGGGCAAATTAAATTGAAGTATAGGAATGATACTTGGGATCAGTTAACATTTTACAAGATGTTTACAAGGCTTTGTTCTGTAGTTGAGAAAGTAAGTTGCCACAGAAGTAAAAATAATAAAAAACCCAAACAAAGAGAAAAACCTATAAAACAGTGTCACTTAGAAGGGAAGTGGGAGCTGATATAAATATAACAGAAAAGAGGGAAGCTAAGCACCATAAATGTTAATTTCAAGCTATAAATTACAGACATTTACCAGAGGAAAATAATGACACAAGAAAAACTCAAGTTCAGTAGGAACAAAAATTATCTGAATTATGATGCTATGGTTAATTGTCAAAAATAAGGTACAAAAGTAAGAAGTATTTAAACAGATTCTTCTGCAAAATATTTGGGCGAAAATGTCGTAGCACAGACACACTCAATAGTGACCTAATCTCAAAATAACACAGAAGGGAATTGAATGTCAGTAGAAAAATCCGACTATTTTTTTAATATTAACTTATCCAAAAAACTGGCATGCAAGAGTTTTTACAGCAGCTGAAGGAGACATTCCCTGACCTGTGACTGTGGATTTGTAAGGAGTGCCAGTTTCAGAGGACTGAAGGAACCCCAGCCTTGTTTTGGAATCTGAGATGAGGCAGAGGGAGCAGCCAGGTAGAGTCAAATTGAATCACTACCAGAGCAGGCAAATTATATTGATGTTATTTCCTTAACAAGGTTTTCTTCCTTAGAAATTAATGCATTTAGAGCTAATGCTAATTAATATTCATGTACAGATGATAGGTCCCTATCAAAGTAAATAGGTTTTTTTAGTTTTACTTTATCTGGCAAAGGTAGTTCTGGTCACATAATATTCTTAAAATATTCAAAATATTTGGCTGGATAATATTATTAATTAATATTACGGTATAAATCCTTGAATGATATTTTAGAGACTGAAATATGGCAAAGACTACTAGTAAGTAAATATATTTTCTCTGATAATGGAATGAAACAAAATGACACTAACACACAACTAAAAGTCAAATTTAAATCTCCAACTGCAAAAAGAAATCATTATCAAGCAACAATAATTTCCCAGGACTCCCACAACAGTGACTTTCTGGCACTACCACAATCACAGCTTTTAATTGATGACATGGAAGAGACACCTGACAAATATTCAGAAGATGCAAGAATTGAGGAGCTGCAAGTAGGGAAAGCACCAAGGCAGCAGAAGGATCAGACTCCCCTAAAATGTGGGCAGCTGGGACACAGCTGGGATGCCACTGTGGTGGTACCAAAGAAAATACTGACCATGAGGTCTGGCATATCCACTTTGAGAAAGAGTGAAATGTTAGAGATGATTCAAAAGAAGAGAGGAGCAATAAAAATCCAAAAGCCTTTGTACCAAAAAGTGAGGGGAAGAACCTCTTAACTTGTTGGGAGAGTAAGGGGAAGAAAGATGCCAGCGGTCTGACTGTGGAAATCTCTGGAGCTGAAGTAAATGGATGCACAGGGAGAGCAGTGGCTGGGAGCTGGAGACACTGCAGTGAGGAAAACAACCAAAAATAATTGTTAGGAAAGTTCCCCCAACGCTGTGCTCACTCAGCACCTGGATTCCCTGAGAGGTGCTCTAGTGCAAGCAGGTATTAATGCAAGGAAACACTGCCTGCATGACACAGAATGCCAGGCTGGAAGAGCACTGGTCCCTTCCAACACCAGGATGGATGTGACCTCAGCATTGTTATCTGGGCTCTTACTAAAAGAAACTGGAGGGAGAAGACAGCATTATTAGTAAGCGATTATATAAATCTGTCTGATAATGGAACCAGCTTTCTTTGTCTGATTAAGATCTGGAACTCTGGCTGTGATTTATCATTTTTATACTATTCTCTTCCCCCAGGCTCCAGGTCACACCGGTGGCATTGCCAAAATTTATAGCTCAGGCTGCTCAGCGGAGATGTAGAGCCTTCCTGACATTTTCTTATTTGGAGCACCTGGCTCTCCTTGTTTTTGCTCTGCTGTCTGCAGTGGTGAGGATTGCTTGCCATTCTCCCATATGAACATTTTGTAAATAAGCTGAATAAGAAAAAAAAAGAGCATTTTCAAGGTTTTTATTTTCCTCTTCATCTGTGATACACTGTGGACAGGAATTGACAGCTCTTGTGTGAAACATTCTGCTCTGATTGCCAGATTCCTGACTGAGGATAAAACTCCTCCTGTCCAGCTTCTGTATGTAAATCCTCTCCAGAAGCCCTTACAGCCAGGCAAGGAATTCATCCTTCCAGCCACAGCCTTACAATTCCCTGTGAACCACTTAAACTACATTTAATTGTATCAGATTTATGGTGAAGGGGTTAAATCTCAACAAGACTCATGGGCAGGGCAACCTGCTCTGGGCATCCCTCACCCCCTGTGAGCAAGACAGTGCTGCTGACCTCCACCATCCAAACTCACTCAGGAAGGAATACAGCTGAATTTTGGGTTTATTTTGGGTTAGGGGTGTTTTGTTGCTGTTACAAATGCATGCTGGGTTTCAATTTTTTGCCTTCTTTTTTGGGAATGGTGTGGGCTCTCTCCCTTCCAGCTTATCTCTGCCAACACAAAGGCTGGAAAGTTCTTTCTATTATGTGGTTTTTTTTGGGGGGTTTTTTTGGTTTGTTTTTTTTTTAACAGAAGACATCATTGTCACTTACTCACAGCACTGAAGGAAATGAGGCTTTGAGAAAACCACCAAATATGGCCAGACTCAGGGTCAAGGCACTGCTGGAGGACCTGCTCACTCCCCAAGGCACTGGGGTTTTCAGATTTACCCTGGCATGGTGCATCACTGAGAATTACTCATCACCTTCCAGCAAGACAGTTCCTGATGTGGTGGAATTCATAACATGAACCAAGAAAAGGAAAGAACAGAAGCCTTGTCTTCTCCCAGACAAGAAGTGGAGATGAAGAAACATCCAGGGCAGCTCTCAAGAAAAGACACTGTAATCCCAAAATCACCCAAAAGCTATTTGCCTAATTCCAGAGTAAGAGGCAGGAAAGACATCTGGCACTGTGATTGATGGTTTTCTAAACCACCAATCCCTGCCTACACCAAAACAGTCCTTCCTCAGAGAAAAAAAAATATTTTTCCTCTCCCATCTTACTTGACGGCAGTCGATGCTGCGTCACGTGGGGGATGAAGCTCTGCATTGGCTGGGAGCAGCTCTTGTGTTAACGAAAAGGAGAGCTTTTCCAGGGTATAACTAGAGTTACCCAGAAAAATTACCTGCACCTATAACTGTAAATGATTTTGGAAGAAGTTTTGGTATAGTACATTTAGTCTGGTTATAAATTCATTTTATAATTCAAGCATCAGCAGCTGACAGCCATCACTGGTTGCTGCTGAAAAAAAAATATTCTTTTAGATATTTCTCATGTATTCATTTTATCACTAAAACAACTTGTTTCTGTGCACCAGGCACACAGGGAAAGGCCATCCCAGACTTCAGGGAGGATTAGACTCAGGTCTATGGCCTCAGCTTCACAAAACACTTAAGCACCTGCTTAACTTTAAGCACATGCCTAAGTCTATCCATTTTTTTTTTCTTCGAGAAAAGTCCTGAAAGTACACAATTAACCATGAACAGGTGCTTAAGTCCTATTAAAGTCAACAGTGCTTTCAAATGTCAACGGAATTTAAAAACATGCTTAAGTGTATCGTTGAATAGGAGCCCTAATGCGGGAAGAAAGAAGGGGTTTTGTCATCGTCTTGGCAGAAGCCATAAGAACACACTTGCAATTCAGAGGATTTTCTTTGTCTGTGGCACTCTGCCTACTCTGTTACTAAAGAATTTGTAAAGAATGTTCCTGCGTTACTCAACCCCTCTCACATTTATTGACCATATTTCCCATATTAATAATCCTCAGTGTAATTATACCCCCCCACCACCACCACCCTCACTCCCTGCCACGCCAAAAATCTCAAACATTTATTTAGTATCACAATGTCCCAGGCTGGAAGGAGGGGACAGGGAAGAACTGGGATTAAAAGGAGACAAGCAAGGTATGCTCAGATCTTAGGTTTATACCCAAAGAAAAGTCTCAGGGAGATTTGGGAAGTGCTGGGGAAATGATGCATCTTCCCCTAAACCACAAACTTGTCCTTTTCTCTTGTTACAGCACAGGCTGAACTTAGAGAAATCAGCAAACTTTGATTACTGTTGTTTTTATTTGCATCCTTACCTCCACCTCTTTGTTCAGATCCACACACCTTCTCCATGGAGCTGTCAAATCATTCCCAAAAGTGCACACATGGCCTGAGCCGTGGCTCCCAGGGTGCTGCACCAGATGAGGCTGTGCTCCAGCACCATGCCCTGTTTTGAATCAGTCACTCTGGCTTGCAGTCAAGCAGAGTGTTACTTTTAGAAACTGCATTGCCTCTTTTTAACACGGTTTCACTTTGGCTCCAGCTCCACAATTAACCAGAGAAACGCTCAGTGATGCTGCAGTACTTTGTGTTTGTCTCAGGGTAGCCCAATACAAATGCCACTCATTACAGGAGGCATTCCAAAAGACATTGCCTTGGAGAAGACATTGCTCTTCTCTCCAGTCACATGTGTTGCCCCCTCAGAAGCTACTGTGTGGTTAAGAGGAAGACCTGCCTTCAGTTCTCTTCAGTGCTTACATATGGAGATATGTAAAATACTTGAGAAAACCGTGCTTTTTATATTACTGCCAGTAACATGCCATATAAAAAGATATTAAAACAAATTCTGACCAACTGGTGGTAGATACAGTAACAGATTATAATGTGCCCATTGTAAAGAATTCCCAGTGGAGGCTGTGGAAATCTTACAATGATTGAGTCGCACTGGGCTGGAGATGCATTGAAAAACTTCCAAATGGTAAAATATTAGAAATACTATTTTGAAATATTTACCAGTTAAACACTAAAGTACTGTTACTGGCTGACCTTTTCACAGCAGTTGTTTCTGTTGTACTTTTGTAAAAGCAGCCAAAAGTTTAAAGGAAAAAAAAAAAAGGGAAAAAAAATCGCTTATTTTCAGTCTAGCTACCACCCCTGACCTGTGCAATAACATCATAATGGAAGAATAATCATTGTAAACAATGCCCATGGGAGCTTGCTGGCTACAGCAAGGGATGAGAGCAGCCAACTTCACTGCTTTTCTTTACTACATCATTGCATTTTTGTCTGCCTATGGATAAGAAGAAGGTTCCACTCAATGCCAGTTGATGGAAAGTGCTAATTGTTGACACATTAGCTAATTGTTATGATTGCTTCTTAACAGTTTGTGTCTAGGAGTGCAGATTTCATCCACCAAAGTGTGAAGATTCTTTATAGCAACAAGTGCTGTGAAAACATTCACACAATGAGGTCCTAATCTTGTGGATCTCTCAAGCAAGTGACAGCCTGGCAAATGCGCTGTCAAAGTGCAGACACTCAGGAAAAAAAAAAAAAAATAGGAAGAAAAACTAACTCCCCTTGTCCACCCCATATTTCAGACACATGTCATCTGTTGTTATCATTAATGATCTGTTTTTACAAATAGAGTACCGCTATGGAAAACTGAGAGCAGGCCAATCAAAATAAACCCAGCAAAACCCATAATTGTCTACTGACAATCTGGGCTGCTCGGGATGTAAGATAATGTGGGTGTATTTAATGCAGAAATGCATTATGTGCCACGCTTTGAGACTGCCCTGTTAACTCCAGACCTTAATACAACACAGGAAGGCTGTAAGCAACCTTCTAATGGCAGATGTGTTCCCCTGAGCCCTACCTAAGCTCAGGTGCTGAAAAAAAAATACATAGTGGGAAATCCTGGCACCATAAAAGTCCATGACAAAACTCCTGTGATTTAAATGGAAACATGATTTTCACCAATTATATTGTTTGGGGAAGAAAAAATATTTCAAAGAACAGAAAAACAAATGTCTAGTTCTAGTTCAAATGTCTAGTTTTGAGCAAACATGGCTTTTCTGGATCAAGCAGGGTTTTCTCCCACTCCTACGCCAGTAAAGATGAGAGAACATATTCCTCCTGTTTTTACCAGGGTCTCACCCCATGGCTTCATTTGGGGATAAAGACTCTGTGGCACCAATGTCTGCAGGTAAATAGTGAAAAGGCAGCTTTTGTCTACATCTGGAGGACTCGTGGTCCTTTGCACAGTTTCTGCTCTGCACTTTGCTGCTGGTTTCCAGCATGTTTCACTCAGACTTCAGCACACTCCCTGTGTTCACCCTCTGGCCCTATCCATCAGTCTTTCTTATCCAGAAGCTCCTACAAAACGTACATAAATTACATGCAACAGGAGCAGAAAAGTCCCTTCCACCTCACACTTCATCAAAATTTTGTAGACATAAGAGGAATTCTTGATGCTAAAGGTTTTTTTGAACAGGCAAAGAAATAAATCAAGTGGTGGGCCCAGGTGCAGTCAAACTGCAGATGGAGCAGGAGTACAAACTGAAACCTGAAGATGACACCTCATCTAACTGGAAGACTCTTCAGATGGCACCTTAATAACACATCAGACTATACAAAGTGGCCAAAATTCACCCAGCAGGTGTCCAAAGATCTTGAAGCCATAAGGCTCATCTGGGTTTTGTCTCATCTTTTACAGCCTTTAGCCGTATTCCAGCATTAAATACGCAACATCCCTGAGAAAGAAAGCAAGAAACTCTCTTCTGTCTCCCTGAGCCTGTTGAACTTTTGGGCCTGGCAAGGAGAGAGCACGCAGGGCCACTTGTCTGCTTCCTCCATCCCTGGGGCACGGCAGCAGGAAGCAAGCTGGGAGCAGATTACGCCTTGGCCCGACTTTTCCCACTGGTTGGCGAGAGCCGCCGAGTGAGATTGGGGGCAGATGCATAGTGCTGATAAAAGCCTCCAGCGAATTCCCATCCTCTCCTCGCAAGGAGGGAGGAGGAAGTTGCAGGGCGATTGTGACTCCCAGCCGCCCCCAAGAGATAGCGGCGAGCCCGGAGGAGAGACGGGAATGCTCGAGTTGGGATTGCTGCAGCTTTATCAGGCTGCGAAATCAGACCCTGTATTTAAGTGGCTTTCTCTTTTTTGCATCAGATAGCCCAGCCATTCCCCACCAAAACTGAGCGAGCCTGCTCAGTAAAAGCTATCAACACTGAATATTGCAACACTGACATTTATTCTGTAAAATTAAAACGACACATTTATATTGATAATGGGAGAAGCAGGAAGTTTTTAAAGAATTAAATTGTGGAACAGAACCAGAGTTTTTTAAATTATGAAAATTAACTTGATCTGAATAATTTTATCAGTTCTACTAAGAAACATAGATGAGGCTTTCCAGTTACTCATAAAAAACCCCCATAGTTTAGCATAAGAATTGTGAGTTCTTGCTATTTTTCATAACCTTTGTATTGCAGGCAAGCTGGAAGATTTTGGATTCCCACAGTGCGTTTCCTAAAGATGGCTCTCTTTTTTAAACACATAAGGGGGGGAAAGTTAATTTTAAAAAACCCCAAAACTAAAGTGATGTTGGCTACAGAAAAAGACAACTGAGAAATGGCACATTCAAAATGGGAAGGGGTTCCTGTGCGTTGCTGTGCAAAAAGACCCGTGAGCCACTGCCAGCCGTGGGCATGCTCTGCAGAGGTGGAGAAACCACCCTGATGTTAAAAAGGATGCAAAAACAAGAGTTCCACTTCAATGCGAGGAAGCCACGTACTTTTGCACAATTACTTTTTTGAAAAGAAAAAAAAAAGCCCACAAAAAAGTTAGCTGCTTAAAAAGAAGAGAAAAGAACCCATTGTGAGTGTAAGAGTCTGTAGCTGCTCTTCCACCCTCGGCACACTGTACAGTGAAGCCCCTTCCCTGGAGGGGACTGCAGTGCCCCATCCCGGGTGTGCTGCCATCCCATGCCCACAAGTGGCAGGGCAGTCCAAGGACAACCTGTCAATCTGCAGCTTGGATTTCCTGACTTTTGTTAGCTTAGCCATAGCTTTAACATGACTAAAATATAGACTTTTCCATGTTCATCTGCACCGTCCTGCGGATGCCAGCCACAGCTCTGGTTCAAATGCTAAGGAAAACATCACAGTGAGACCTCTCCTCCATGGGACCATTGACTCATGCAGCAGCCACGGCTCTCTCTGGGTCGGGAACAGCAAACAAGGTGAATGAGGTAAGGGAGGTCATTCCTCATAGCAATGGCCTCAGGAGGATGGGAGAATCCAAAAATAAGACATTTGTTGACTGGATGCCCTTGAGCTGGCAAGCAAGCTGGAGGGGTAACAGAGCCAGCAATGGACACTGAGCTGGGGTTGCTGCTGCCAAGCAATCCCAGTAACCAGAGAGAGTTTGCAGGAGAGAGACTGTGATTTAATAGATTAATAAATAGGCCAGGAGCCAGTCACTCCCAAGTTTTAATTCTGGCTATGACATCAGTTGGATTTGGAGCCCAGGGTGTGAAATTTGCACTTTTAAGCAGGGATGGTTGTAAGGATGCATTAACTGGAAGGTGAAGCAGCCACTGCCCTACACCTGCTTCCATTCCCTGCTATGAGCACCATCACCAACCACACCACACATGACACAACCCTCAAGCTCCTCACCTACAGCTGGACCTGAGGAGCAAGTCTGAATTTCAGGCTTATTCTGCAACCAAGCAGTGCATCCATGTCCTGATGGGGAAAACTTGGCTCTGATAATTTTAAATGGCTTAAGCACTATTGAGCTTAAGGGAATTATTCTAGTCTTACAGCCTGGCAAGCCTGGTTTGCTACCCTTGCCTCTTTTAAATCCTGCTTTTTAAAGGCTTACTACTGACTTTACAGGGGAACCCTTCCTACAGCTCTGGCCCATGGGACTGGCAGCCCTGGGTGAACCTCTTTAGTTGTACAGATCTGGATGTTCCTGTAAGGTGCCAGCTGACAGTATTGTCACTCTATAAAAGTCTGTATTGGCAACTTGTCGGAGGTTGATGATATCAACCTGTACTTCCGACAGAACAAAATTTTCTGGACTCTGACATCTCTGAAATAAAGGACTGTAGAGGTTTTTGTTTTCAATTTCCTGGGGGAAAAAAAAGGGTTCTAAAAATGTTTAAGAGAGGAAAATCTTAGTTAAAATGTAATTAAAAATTAAATTCTGTTGATTTGTATCATGATAATCTCAGTCTTCACTTACTGGTTTGATAGGTTCAGAAGTTCTGGCAGAGGCATGATTTGAAGGTGACAGTGTTCATTTAATTCAAGCTCGGTACCTCCTCTCTTGCTGTACCTGCCTGGCTTCTGTGTGTTCAGCAATCAGAGTAAGAGCCAATTGATTTTAGTTTATAATGATCCTGCAACCTTGGAGGTGCACTGAAAGGGAAAAAACTCCAGCACCCTCTGCTGTCTGCACACATCCTAGGCCAGGATCCACCACCACCACCGTGTCTGGATGTTTACAACACCCACACCAGCCTCACGCAGGCTGTAGAAACACCCTGGGAGAGACTCTTAGAGGACTGAGTTTAGATGCCCAGTTTGAGGTGAAATGCCATCCTGTCAAGTACAAAGGAAATCTGAACCATCTGCTCAGAGGTGGGCATGCTCATAGACACCTACAGCAGGCAAATCCCACCTCAACATCCTTCTGTGAATTGGAGGGAACAGAAAGCTTTGGCACAGGGACACATCACTGCAGATGGTCTTGTCAGATGTTTTGCCCGTGTACATGCAGGTTAAATTTGGTAGAACAAAGTGAGAAAATTCTGTTTGGGTTGCAGGGAACCATTTCTGCTTGAAACTCCAAGGAATAACATGACTAGGAGGAGCCAAAAGGACAGGAAATGCCACACTGGAGAAGCGCCTATTTGCAATTAAATTTGGGCTCCAAAAGGCTTTCTTCCACCTAGCTCAGGCAAACTAGCCTAATTCCAGCAGCTATATTTTTGTTGTAATAAACCACCGATCTCCTGCCACCAGCACCTGGGAAGGAACAAGACCTGCCAAAAAATACGTTCTAGAGAAGTAACAGTACCTTTAATATCTCTAAAAGTTACAGGTACTTGGCTGACTCTGAAAGTCCATGCACAAGAGGTTCTCACAGAAAACTTGGATGAATTAATGCCTTCACTCAGAAGGCAGAAGGAGCATAATCCTTTCCAAAACACACGTTTGTATCAATGAGAAGAATCAGGCACTTTCACCAGCATCAGTTTTGGTAGTTGAAGAGACAAAACACATACCTCTTCCTGTGGTTTTGTCTCTTGGAGTTGGGAGTGAGTGCACTTCTCCATCATCTCTGATGGGTTTTTTTTCCTTGAAACTACACAGCTCCCCAAAGGAAACACACAAATGCTCTTAAATGTCATCTGTCAGAAAATTAGACCATCCATTGGCACTACAAAAGCACACATTAAATCAAAGCTAAAGAAATCTTGCTCTTTTAAATGAACTGAACTAACATCTTTGTTTAGTCCATGCATACCAGCAGCAATTTAACTCCAGAAAGCAATAATTTCAGGCAGCTCGAGCTGCCATGATTCACCACTGTGAATGATTTTGCCTTTCATGGCAAACCGGGAAGTGGCGTGAATGGCTTATTTTCCTGCTCCGATAAGCTCCAGCTCATCATTTTGCATATTTGTCTTTGTTTCTTATTTGCCTCTGACATAAAAATAATCTGAAGAATCAAAGGAAAAGACCTGAACAGGAATGATGATCTCAAAACTTATTTAGTCGTCTGCATCTGTGTGGGAGCAGGCGCTCTCACTTCCTGCCAGTCACCTGTCTGCTTTATTTTTCCACATCCAAGGACGTTCCTGCAGGACAGAGCTTTATCTTTCTGACTATTACTCAAAAATAGCAGAACTTAAATGCCAAATAAAATTGGAAAGCTCTGTTTTGGACCAACTCCCACCTCCTTTTTTGGTTCAAAACAGAAGTGTGAAGTAAAAGAGACATCACTTTTTCCAGCAAAGTGAACATCGGTGCATCTCAACACTCAAGTCAGCACATCTGGGGTTTGACCCATCTCATTTTTTATGTGACCCAAGCAGGCTGCCAGTGAGGCTGTCTGTGAGCACCCAGAACCTGGAGAAGAGCTTCATCTTCAGCTGACTTGAATACCACTCCACATGGACAACATTTCTACAAAGCTCCCGGGCCATTCCTCAAAAGTTTTATTTTCCACAGCCCACACGTCCACAAAGCTCACACGTGGTGACAACCATGCATCACTGTGAACATGCTCCAAGTGCTCTCTGTCTTCTAAACATATCAAGAGGTTTTCAGCTCTACCTGAAAGAAACAATGATTTTCCTGCATGTACCTACACAGGTCCTGAGCTGCTTTCTGGAATGGTTTCCCTTTTGTACCAGCTGCAGAAGGATTTCCTGGAATAAGCCTCTAACCAGGGCTGTGTGAGACAGCTCAGCCAGCTTTTTCCAGGAGGTCCATTGGGACAGAGGCATGGCTTTGTTGCTACAGTATATTACCAAAGTCAACAGCCACGGTCAGCTAGCCCAAGGCTTGCACTGCTTGGGAAAGGGCCTGCAACACATCCTCAGAGTGTGCTGCTGCCCAGTCCTGGGAGATGCAGGGTGTCCTTTTTATACCTCTCACTCTTCTGAACTCTTCTGCGGACCAGCTGTTCACTCAGGAAATGTTAATCCCTTCTTTTACACCCATTTTGTTAGTATTTCCTACCAATACCTGGCTAAAAGCGAGGTGTTTGCAAGATGTAAACATCTCCCTGGGCACCCTACTGCCAAGGTCAGCTGGACCCCGCAAGGGCAGAATGAGGAACATGTTTGGGGATCTCACAGTCTCCCCAAATGGCTGCTGCAGGCACATTTCCTACCCTCATTGTGCTGTGTCCCAGGACCGAGAGTCCTCCTGCTTAACCCGAGCCCGGCTGCTGCAGCTTTCAAAGAGGAAAATTACCACAGCTCAGCCTTTTCCAACTGGAAATGATTATGCTTTTGTTGCTACCGAGGGTGCTCCTTGGCAGGCAGCCCAGGCACCACAGGTAATGGCAGCAACAGGAGGTGCAGTGGAGACATTGGCATTTCGTGGCAGGGCAGCAAAGGGGGAGGACACACTATCTGAGAGCCCCACACAAACAGCTCAGGGTAAACCCATTTGTCAGAGTGGCAAGTGACCTTTTCCATTCACCTGTGATTAAGGAACCAGATTTCTTCATTAAGGCAAATAAACCAAATTAAGACAGCTGGGTGCAGGGGATTCAAGCAGCTTTTGCCATCCCAATCCTTGAACCCATCTTATTAGAGCAGCCTGGGAAGTGGAAGGAGTAACTCAGGGCAGGTCAGGGCAAAGCAGTGCTAAATCTGTGTCTCTCGACCCGTTGTTAATCATCTATTCTCTTTCTATAAATGAATTTGGAATGTGGAGCAAATCATACTAAAAGATTTCTCCTCCTTGCTGAATACTTCAGGAGCTTTAAGGAATTCAGCTCAGGAGCAATGCTTCATTCAGGGCTGTTGATTAGTTCCACCGTGGAGTGCACTAGACAAGACAATAAGTAGACGACAGACACAGTGATTCATAGATTACTCTGCTGAGAGTTGCAGGTGTTTTGGGTTCGAATGAAAGGAAAGGAGGTTGGGTCAGTTCTCAAACCCCCTTCCTGTTAAAGGATTAGCATGGGTAACCCAAAGTTATTAAAATCACTCTCATAGATGTAGAAGTTGGAGGTTTTGCTCAAAGTTTCCTTCCTTCCCCTGCTCTTCCTAGCAGAAGCTGCAAATGGAGTTTAGCGTTAACAGCAGTGCCAAACTGAAAGTAAAAAAAAAAAAGGAGCCAGAACCTCACCTGTCATAAACAGGAAGAGTTTACAGAAAACTTTGTGTAGGAGTCCAAATAATGGATTTAGCCGAAGCCCTGAAACTTCTCACTTCCCAACAATATCATGAAACATGTGAAGTTCCTTAAGATACAGGTATAGGACTACACAACTCTTTTCCTTTATGTTATAAATACCACAGGGCCAAAGGATTGTAGAGGAGTTGGAGAAAAGGAGAGAAAATTATGCACCTTGCTGAAGCCAACAGAGGAGACTTCCTGCCTTAGCCTGGGGAGAACAGGATCACAGGGGAGGTACCAGCCTCAGCACGGGGGCACAGGAATAGTGCCAAAGCCACGTTCCCCCAAAGGCACATCAGCAGGGAGACAAGGCAAAGGGTTTTGCCCTACAGGAGTGCAAAAGGGAGGGAGGCAGGAGGGAAGAATTAATTTAATCATGTGCCCTGCTTAGCTAAAGCAATGAGCTGGTGCTGCTGCAAGCCCTCAGCCCACATCCAGGGAAACCAATTGCCACCTTTTCCTAAGATAAACTAAAATCCACTGTTTCTCCACTCTCCCACACAATCAGCATTGCCACTACCCCCCACACCACTCTGCCAAGCCTTGCAGAACCCTGCACTGACGTACACAGACCCTCAAGGAACCAGTCACCAACATACTTTTGAATCTGAGGCTTCAAATGGGAATGCAAATCCCACATTTCATGCATCATGGGGTGTTTTACGCTTTGGCAAGGAATGAAAGTCACCTAAGAAGCAATTGCCATAACAGGGTGATGGGCACAATGGAAAGACATTTGCAGGGCTAAACATATTATTGATGTGTCAGGTTTGACAGAGTTTCGGGACAGCAAGACACACAGTTCACATGTCAAGAACATGTTTTCAACCAGAAGCACAGGACTCTGCTCTGCTGCACTACAAACACTGCCTAAAATAGCAATTAGGAAGTGTTACGAGTTAAAAAGCAATTTGTATTTGGTGTGTATTAAGAGCAGGTCATTGTGTTCCTCTGGGATTTTGACTTGAGAAGATTCCAAGTATGTAAAACAAAACAAAACAAAAAAAACCAAACAACCCCCCCCAAAAAAAAACCTCCATGATTTTTTTTGTCAAAAAAAAAAAGATTCACTAAACGGAGTAGATGATAAGTGATATCATGTGGTTCACTGATCCTATCTGTGTTTGTCACTTTTAGAAACACATACAAGCCAAAATCTTTTTTATCTTTGATATTTGGAGGGATCATTCATTTTTAAAATCCACTTTCCAGTCTTAAGACATGTTGTATGGTAGCATTCATGTTGACTGCCACAGTTTTTAAAGTTATCTTTTACATGCAAGTAAAGCTGTCTTTCTCCCTCTGTTCTTCTTTCTTTCTGACCTGCAACCATGAAAGCAGATTTGTGCTGATAAGAGCAGGTCCCAGTGAACACCCCTGCAAGGGGTGTCAGCAGGTCACCACTGCTGTCCATGCTCCTCTTCCCACTCCCAGTTAACCCAGGGCTGAGCTCAGGTGAACAATTCTCCACCTGCATTTCTTGCAGCCAGGTTGGCAAATTCCACCAGATGGTGGGGGGTGAGCAAACCCCAGGAGATTCTGGAAGAAGACCAAAAGCTGAAGGAGATGCTCCATCTCCAGCCAAGGCCAAGCTTGGCTCAGAGCCCTCAGCTGCCTCCCAGCCAGGGCCACTGGGCAGCTCCTTCATGCTGGATGGGAAGAACAACACCTATTTAGCAACTGGCCTCGGCTTTTTCACTCAGCCTGGAGGGAAAATTCACTCCTGCAAACAGCAGCTGGGAAGAGGCAGGTGGGAAGGTCTGAGCTGCACCATCCACATCAAGGACACGCTCCAGGCTGGGAAAGGGCAGCGCTCCTGGAGCTGGTAGAGGCAGGGTGAGAACTCGTCCACATGTGTTTTACCCAAAAGTCCAGCATAACAGCATTTCAGTGGAGGGTTAAATAAAGTTGGAAAATAATCCATAAAGCACACTTTGATGTCTTTTGGGACAGAAGGCTCTGTACTGTGCACAGCAGGGTGAGTTACTATTGCTGAAAAGAAAAGCTTCAAAACACTGAAATGTGCATGATCACTCAGTACCAAAGTTACTCCATGATGACCCAAGATCTAAATTATTTGCTAAACAGAGAATCTGTACACAACCCAAACATGCCAAGCAGGAGGCTGACACCTGATCCTGGGTAGGCATGGTGTGGAAAAGTAACCCCTGGCAGCACCCCTTCAGACCCCAGCGTCCTCACCTGCCAAAGCCTAAAACACACTTGTTTGTAGTTTGTCATGTCACATTAAATTAAAATCTTTCATTGCCTAGCTAGGAAAGATAATAGAAAGCAACATTTCAAGGTGATCTACCCTTCCGAACATAATCTTTAGCAAATTAATAATTAACCAACTATTTATTGGTCAGCTGATGCTGCTCCAGATACAAAGTTTCAGGCACCAGTGAGATCTCACACGGCCTTACTTCTGTTAATTAAGTACAACTGAAAGGCTGTTTCGGCTAACCCAATTAATTTGGAGAACCTTGGGGTAGGAGCAGCAGGAGTGCAGTGATGCAGCTCTGCATCCCAGCTCACCCCTGTGGGCATTCCCTCCTGCTTTCCACCATCCCCAGCTGACCTTGTCAGGGAGCCGCTGGTCACACCTTCAGAGAAGAGCAGTGCATAGGCTCTGCTCTGACCCAGGAACCATCTGCTTCTGGATTTGGCCCCTGCTTGGGCACCTCCACATGGGATCGGCCATCCTTTCTCCCCAGCCTGCCAACTGCTGATTTTCCAGCGTGCCTGCAGCCCCCTTGTGGAATGAGACCGAAAAGAGGCATTGTTTTAATTTAAGAGCACAGTTATTTTTAGCTGCTGCGGGGCTGATCCCACAGGTGCCACAGGCTCCTGGGGCAGGAGCAACTCGGGAAGCACTGGAGCCTGATGGAAGACTCAACTCCATATCATATTTAAACACCAGCAAAATGTTTGTATGGTTTCTCTACAACCTCTCAGCATGGGCTTCAGGCTGGGTTTTTCATTTTGGTTCGGCCCAAAATTGGGGATTTTGCTTCAAGCCCTGTTTCCAGCCCTCCAGCCCAATTCTCTGCTCCCTGCAGGACCAGAAGCACTTCCAAGTGTGTGCTGCTGCTGCAGGCTGTCCAAGCACCTTTCTCACGTCCACTGTCTCCCTGATAAAACAAATTGCAAGAGATAACAAGTCCCTTTTAATTTCACTTTCACTGAAGGCATCTCAATGCTTCTGGAGGTGTCACACCCTCAAAATCCCGAGTGGGATGCAGGAGGCAGCAAGTTGTCCAGGAGTAGAGCCACGGGCTCAGAGGCACCCAGAGAGAGAAACACAATTAACATGCAGTGCTTCCCCAGCAGAGCATATCATGGAGAAAGTGGGTGAAAAAAAAAAACAAAAAACCCACACCACAGTGTTTCTAATAAACTAAGAAACTTTTTTGACTTTCATGATGTACACATGGCCGTTAATTTCCATGTCATGTTATGATTTTTGGCTGAGCCAACAGTATGTATGTGTGGATGGGAGCAAGCAAAACAAATGCATTTTGTATTCAAATTTATACAACTCCATACATTTTTATGCTGTTTATTTGAAAATTAATTTTGGCTTAGGCCTTAGAGACAGCAAATGTTGTCAAGATTTGAGGGCTACCTGAAAAGCCTTGGGGACAGCATTACCCTTATGCATAAGAAACAGCAAAATAAAATAAAAATAAATGAATTTCCAAATACGTCATGGCTAATCCCTTGAGCTGACCTACAAATGAATTATAGAGGGTTTGCTACAGGACTGAGTAGATCTTGTGATTTCACTGAGAGATTTATCTTATTTTCCAACTTATTTTCATATCTTATTTCCTTTTCTTTTAGAATTAGACTGTAAATAAAAGAGCTAAGACCGAATGAAGCTCCCTTTCACCGCACTCATATTGGATTGATAAATTAAAACGGTGAGATGAGTTTTGTATGACCCATCCTCGAGGATTTGGGAAATTTAGCCGATGCAAAACAAGGCATTAATTTGGAGAGGCCTAGCTACTTACAATGCTTAGTATTCTGACAATGATGAATGGCATCATTCCAAGCAAATGGTAATTTCACTTTTTGTGACAGTACTTTAGAGCAAAACCGACTTTCTTCACACAAAGAATTTGCAATCCTATTGAGCAGAGGCTGTACCTGAATATCAGAAATCCTTCATTGTTTAAGTATCATCTGATATTCTTGATTGGCTCCAGACTGAAGGTTGCAGTTGAATTAGGGAGAACGGAGGTTAAGTCCTAACCTTGAAAGATTTAGCAGCCATTGAAACACTGCCTTTGGGCACTTATTGGCCTGTATTTATCAAAAAACTTTTCAATTCAATGAGGGGAGGGAGAAAACACAAAACTTGTCACATTCATCAAGTGAAGCCACTGGAAAGACATCTACAGAAGAACACCCAAAAAGCATAATCTTTCAGAAGAGCTGATAGAAATGGTAATTGGATGGGATGAAGAATAATACTTCTAAAGGAAGGGTATAGAGAATATAGCTAAAAAATCAAGGTCAGGAGAAGAGAATGTATCCTTTTCAACTTAATAAAACTTACATTTGCCTTTTGTATTGTGGAAAATATTCCAGGTACCATTTCTAATTTATTTCTGCACAAATACTTCTGAGTGAAAACAGGATTACAGACAAAACTGGCAGCATGTTTTCTTTTAGCTTACGTGCAGCAAACATAAAAGCATTGTTAGTAGATACAATTAGAAAAAAAAAAGAAGCACAACACAAAACAAACTCCAGGACTTCCCTATTATTTAGAAATGTGGCTCAGCCTTCAGAAACACAGAGAGCATCTTTAAAAAAAGCATCTCCCTAAGGCACTCGAAAGCCACCTTCTATGATTGGCAAAGAGCACTGACATTGTCTCCTGAACAGGGAACAGAAATGATGAATCATAAAAACTTGATTGCACTTCTTCCTGCCTCCTCACTAACAAGCTAATCAGAGACCACAACGAGTGTCATGTGTAAATGGAGGAGTTGTCCAGGGATGCTATATTGTCCCATTTTTATCTTGCACAAACACCTCTGGCCTGAACTTTGAAGGCTTTTGGCACATTTCTCAGGTTTTGTATCAGGGGTCCTATCCAGCTGGTGAAGGAGGGGAAATACTGAAGTGCTGTGTTGCTCTGCTCGCCGGGCTTGCACGGATGCAGGTGTCTCCTTACTGACAAAGACATCAGCTAAGACAAAAAAAAAATCTGCAAAAGGTCAGTATCTGCACACATGAAGCCTCCAGCCAGCTCCCTAAACAGTTAACAAACAGCACCTACTACCAAAACATCCCCATAAATAATCCCTCTAATGAAAGTAGAGATGAAAGCATTTGTTAATTTTCCGTAGTCCAGGGAATTTGGCTATTGATGGCTATTAATCCAAGAAATATTGCATTAAATTTGTCAAGAGCATCTCCTGATGAAGGGCTGGAGGAATAACCTGTGTTTTGTGATGTCAACATTTTCTCCAATAGATCAGGTACCATATTTTAATGTTACAGCACATTTAGCAACAGTGTTGACTGTTCTACTCAAGGCACTATCAGCAAGGTTTTCCCACTCCAAAGCACCTGAAAAAGAACATTTGCCAAGCAGAACTGCAGGTCAGGCCCATTTCAGAAACATTCACCTCAGCACATGGTGGGAATAGGTCAGACATGATGAAAAAGGCAACCAAGGACAAAAATACAGAGCAGCAGCCTGATAATCTGTAATTTGGGGTGGAACCTGCCATCTGGCCTTCAACACTTTGACATCAAGAAAGCTGTTACAGGGGTGCCCTGGTGTGCCTAGGCATTTGTGGACATATGGTATGTTTTAACATTAACTGCAAATTTCCTTACTTTTATTGTTTTCTGTCACAAGCATAATGTTTGCTTTAACATAGATTTGTTGCATGAGGATATTTATGTACATTTCATGTTTTTCCCAGCCACTCTCCACTTTTCCTTAACTTTTTTGGTCTCCACACTGGTCCAGGCCATGCCATGACATAAAGGGACCCATCCTGGGGACACAGACTGCCCTGTGGGATTTGAACACCCATTTCAACACTAAAAATGCTCCACGCCATGACAGGGAGCTGCACTCCAAGCTTTGAATTTTCCTCCACACGGCTCAAAAACCCCTTTAAATCCCCATCCAACTGCTTTACTCTTCTGCTTAGCACAGGGACCTGCCAAGTCCCCCCAGGCTGACCACCACCCTGGCCAATCTCCTCAAGTACTTTCTTAAAGCTTTTTATTTTCCTGTCCAAGCCAGACTGGACATTCAGGCACATTTAGCTCTGGCACAAGCAAAGCCTGCATTGCTCTGCCTGTGTGCACCATGCTGGATCTCCTCTCTTGTCCCATCCAATATACCCAGGTAGAAAATCAGCAACTCACAGGGAAAATCAGATATAATCCTGGGTAACACAGTGTCACGTAATTCCTACATGGTCACAGCCACATCCACCTCAGTGCCTGAAAAAGCCAAGGAAAGTTTTTCAGGACATGTCCTGTAACTGCAGAGGCACAAACTGGATGCCCACAGTCCACAGGGTGATGGTGAGACTAGAAAAGTCATTCTCTTGGTGATGAAAGAAAGACGTATTCACAAGCTCATTGCTTTTAGGTAAAACCTGAATTCAAACATGTGGAAATTAAACATATGTTGACCATAAAAAGAAGAACTAACCTCTCACATCTACAGTAAATTCCTGTATCACCTGTAGTTATTCAGAGACAGATCTTACATCCCATCTCAGCAACCCTCAGAGCTGCTCTTTGATACCAGAGTAAGTTTTGACCGAGCAGAAATTGAGTAAACACCTCAGGATTTGGCCCTCTGATGTCGAGCAACTAATCTTAATTTAGAGAGTACATTTCCCAAAATACATTAAAAGTGTAAGTCTTTAGTACAGCAGGCTCCAGGAAAGCAAACAGGACATCATTTGTGGCAGTGGTGGTGTGGGTGATTTTCCAAAAACAGGCTGGTTTGTGGGAAATCACTGAATTAATCGCTGCCCCACATAAAAGGAGTGGATTCTACAATGATTTCAGCACGCTTCTACGAATTTATTTTTCCGCCTGATGCCACCTGTTTCACTGCCAGCTCCTCCAGCCACATACCAAGGCATCACTAGGGGGGTCAAAGCAGCAAAATTCCTGGGGACCATCTGCTTATTCATAACCCCCAAACCCATATTTCCATCTCAGCATCATATCCACTCTTATTGGGGGGCATTGTGCACTAATGACCATTATTTAATTAACAGATGAAGAAGCCCTGAAAGCCGCGCCGGCGGATTTTGAACTTGATCTTCTCTCATTTGCTGTCAGGCAAGACCAGATAAATGACAAGTATTTCGAGAGTCTGCAAAGGCCCTTTAGAACAGCTGCACAGGCTTCACCCCTTCTTTGCAGCAGGTTTCTCACTTAAGAAAAAAACACGCTTCATTACATCGCCTCTTACTTGAGCTGCAAGGGTCTATTCAAGGAAGATAAGCCTCTTAGAAATGAAGTAGCGTTGAATTTAGGTTTTGAGTGACAGGAGGAAGGTTTATCCATTCAGCAGACAATACTGCTTTCTCTGCATTAATCTAGGAGGCGGACAATGATCTGTTTTTTAGGCAGCATCTCATCTCTTTTCCCACAGCAGAAGGTGATTAGAGTTCGGAAGCAGGGACTGTGAAAGAAAGGCGAGCGCTATCTCCCCAGCCCTCCTGTTTCCTGAGTGGGCAGGAGGGAAGTTCTCGGCCAAGTGCATCAATCACAGGGCTGGCACTCAGGATGTGCCTCTGGTCAGGGGCTGACCGGGGGCTGGCAGGTGAGGGCACGGACACCCCGGCAAAGCCCAGCCCTGATCTCTGCCGACAAACACACTTGCTCAGCAGAAGGAGGTTCATAACCCCATGTGTCTTGGGCTTGGGAAAGCAGGGAAAACTCCATGGTGTGAGCCAAGGGTAGGTAATATGTGTCAGAAATCTCTTTTTATTAAGTGGGTCTAGTCAAAGGGTTGTTTATCAGTGGTAAACATTTCTCAGCCCACCCTGACAGCCACTCTGCTCACCAGCAGCTCCACCCAGGAGAGTTCTCAACACTCACAAAGAGGGTAAAACTCATCCTGCTTTGAAGAGAGGGGAACCAAGCAACTCAGATTTGCCCGAGATTGCAGCAGTAGAATGATTGAACCCAGAAATTTTGGCCTTCCTCCTCCTCCACATGACCTCCCAGTGAACTATACACAACCAAAGGAGACAGGAGCCAGCTCAGGGAATCCGCTCACCCCATGCACACTCCAGTAATGATGGTCAAAGTCAATTACAACCTATTTGTGAATCACATCACCTCCATTTCCCATGTTCAAGAAACAATCTGCAGTCTCGGCCACCTCTCCACTTGGAGAAATGAGCTACCAGGAGTCCACATGAGAGCAGGGTGGCCACAACCTGCCCAACACCACTGGCATTTTCCCTGCTTTTCCAAGATCTGTGCCCCCAGCTGTCAGGCTGGAGGGGGTTTAAGCACTTCAGCATTTCAAGCACACATGCATAGGCTTAAACAGGCAAGGAAGTAGGAGAGGCAAATATAGTCAAGTCTGAATGAGTGCACTGCACAAATGCTGGTGCATGGGACAAGACACTGAGATTTCTAAATAGTTATTAAGCTACCCACACATGCATCTTCCTACATACAAAATAACCTGCAACTTCAACTATTTCCTTCAAGTAATCACTACAGAACTTAAATCTCCACAGATAATGGTGCAAACACTGACTGACCCACAGAAATCAGGTTTCTTGTCCCCATTTGACAGGGAACCCAGCAAAGGTTATTCCCATAATCAAAGGCTGCTGCAGTCCACAGGGAAAGAGTAAAAAAGCCAAGACCAAGGCATTTTGGAGACCCCATCTGTGGCTGCCCAAGGACATGTTCAGAGCACAACAAGCAAATCCAAGTCTACATGAGCTGAGCAGTTAAAAAACAAAAAACTTCCTAAAAGTATTTCTGTCATCTTATGTAAAGCCCCATGGACACTATTTTTAAATAAGCAAAGCCTCTGTAAGATAAACATTTTCTACATCAGAAGGACTTTGTTGTGCCTCAGAATGAAGCAGCTAAAGGGAATCCTCTTTAATTCCCAGGACACTCTGAATAACTTTTAAGGGGCAGGACAGCAATCGCTGCTGTTAGCAACAGCCCCCAGACCCGACTGCAGCATGCTGCAGAAACACGGCCAACCTTCCACAAATAAGGAGTGCATTGACACATTTTCTCTTCACCCCTTTGTGCTAAGCCTGTGTAACTGTGCTTCAGTGAATGGCTTTTTGTTATTCTTATCTCCGCGCCTCAAAATTCCTCAAAACACATCTGTCACGGCACAGCTTGAGAGCCAGCCCCGAACAACTCCGGTGTCACAGCTCTCCTGTCTCCCCTCCAACCTCCCAGGTGGGAAGAAGTTTGCACAGACATTTCTTTTGCTCATCGGAGCATGGCTGGCGTGCCGAGTCAGCACCACGCAGATCCACATCCTCCCCTTTTCTCCTTCTTTCCCCCACCCCATCTTTTCCTTTTTTTCTTTTTCTTTTTTCCTATAAGGAGACTTAATTGCTTCATTTCAGATGTTATGTTCAACCTCAGGAAATGGTACTAAAGACATGGCAAACAACTTTCTGGTTGTTTCCAATCAGTACCATATTATAAAGTACAGCCAGTTAAGAATCCTATTCATTTTCTTGCCCTGTCATCTTGATCTTATTTGAATGTCTGGGGAGCAGGAGGTGCTCGCTCGGCCCCGCGTTTCAGAAGTGGGGGCAGGAACGTCTGTGCAATGTGTTAGAGACACTGAAAGTTTTCATTTTTGACTCCTTAATGAGAGCGACCTTTGCCACAGGCTGATGAGTTCCATACCTGTCCTGGTGTGTTTTCTGAAAACATTTGACACTGCTCACAGGTTTGACGGGGATATGACTAATGAAGTCTTGGTATAAAAATAATGGGCTGCAATTGCAAGTCATTTGTGTGAAACCAAACTCCTTAAAAACTTGTCTCTGCTCACTTTCTGTTTTCTAAATGAGTCAATAATACGAATCAGATGGCTTGAAGGAATAGACCCCCAAATATTTCCTCTCTCCCTTCTATAAATTAGCTGCCATTTTGTGCAATTTTTGTTGCCTCCAGGCACAGTTTAAATTGGACTGTAGTTACTAGATTGCTGGAGCTATTGCAAAATGTGTAGGCTAATGCATAATACCTTGTTTTTGTTAAATGTATAGTAACAGCTCTTCTTGTGAGGTCAAGAGGCCCAGGCTGCTACTACTTAGAATGCATAACAATTTTATGTAAAGTAATGGGGAGGCAAGCAGGAGCATGAGTTTCTGCTGCAATTTTTAAATAATAAAAAAACTTATGTATTGTTTTCACCTTTGTTTTTATCAGCTACAAAGGAGAATGATGCCTATTGCAAGGCTTTGCTTTGCCTTTAGCTCCTGCTATGGGACTCTCTTGAGGGCTGGAGGGATGCAGCACCAGGGACATCCCAGACTCATCACAGAAGGGTATTTTGGAGACACATTTCCATGGGTCATCCTCCATCATCAAAGTTTGAATTCTCTTTTCAATTGAATAGGTACATCATGAATCTGACCACCTGGGTAGTCAACTTAGAATGTATAACACACTGCAATGACAAAAACAGAAATACCTTGGAAGCTCACGAGCCAATTCTGTATTCATAGCACAACTGGATGTACCACTGGCTTTTCCTATTTTGGCATCAGTACTGAAAATTTGAGGTTTTCTTTAAGCCTCAGCTACTGGAGTAATGCAAATAGATGAGGATTTCAACTATTAGAAGCAGTATCTTATACCACGACAAAAGATGGCCTAAAATTCTCACCCAAGCTACCTTAGGAAACTCAAAACCTTGGAAAAAAAAAAAAGAAAAACAAAAGAAAAACCAAAAACTAAAGAAATCCATGAGCTCTAACTTCTATGCTTCTAAAGCACTTAATTCAGAAGTTTGATTGTCAAGAACTGGAAAACTTGTTATAATGATTATGAAAACTCCTGACTGATTTTAATTCATCCTGGCCACTGTTTGACAACAGGTCCATACCGATCCAAATATCCTCTAACATATATATATATATATAAATATATATATAAATATATATATATAAATATATATATATATATATAATATATATAAATTATTTTGATTCCCCCCTCCAAAACCACCCCACAATCTGTGGTCTACAATAAAGGGAAAAATAGAGGTATGATGAGACTGTATTCACATGCTCTGGTGAAAAAGGGTTCATCTTGTTTGATTTTAGAGCCCACATGGCCTAGAAGGGGCCACCACTGCAGGGACCTCCAGCCACTGCTGGGAATTTTGTTTGATGTAGAAACACGCAATCAAGTTATTTTGTATAAGATACTATTTTAGCCACATTTGGATAGGCAACTGAAAGGCAAAGACCAGCATTTTTTCCCTTCAGTTCAAGGATGTCTATGTACCCCACAAAAGCACGAACACACGTTGTACTCCCACATGTGTGGAATAATCCACGCAGGTCACAGACATTTCCTATTACGTCCTGTGAGCAGGCTCGTTAGACCAAAGCTCATTTGTACTCAAAACGTGCAAAGTCAGGAACATGCACAAGCTTTGCAGGACCAGGGCTTAAGTACACACTCAGCCTCAAGCTCCAGGTTTGGACATGCTGTTCTTCAGCCTCAGAACAAACGCAAAGCTCCATACAACTAAATATAGCCTGCATACAAGAGATTTTGTTTTGTTTTCTTTAGCAGCTCCCCTGTGACCCAACAGAAGTTACGAAACCAAATGAATGTAATAGAGCGTTCATTCCCTGCTTATTGATGTTGCCTCACCCTTGGGCATATTTGCAAAATTTCCTTCTACATAATAAAAAATGGCACGTCGCTCACTGCGGCCAGTCGGGCTGCGGGCCGGCACCAGTCAGACACAGAGGCTACCAGCTGCTAAATGCCTGCTGCTCCTTCAGGACAAAGGCATTCCTGCACTCAGGTAAAGAGGATAGTCATCAAGGATGGTACAGTGGTTTGTTAGTGGTGTTGCCCAGAGATAGAGCAGTCTCTTGGTGGGGAGTTTGCTCACAACACAGATCCACTCTGTTCAGTGGACACACAGCTTCCCTTGGAAGAGCCACACGTCCCGTTTCATCATCTTTGTGCCTGCATAAACAAACACATCTACTGTCACTGACATTTCCTTGCCTCCAGCCCCAGGCAGCTGCCATCAATGGCTCACACATTAGACACAGTTTGGCAGAAATAGCAATAGACTAGAAATCACTGAGTCCACATTTTTCTGTCTTCATTCATGGAATCACTGATAAATCCCCTTTGGCCAGACTGAGCTGCTTTGCTCTTACCCTCCCACAACCTGTGTGGATGGAATCCAGCCTTGGAACAAGAGCATTCCAACACACAACTACTCAGGATCCCCAGGTAGGAAGGGCACCTGGCTGATGGTGAGGGTTCCTCTGGTTGCCAGCTTCACAAAATTAAACTATAACCACAAACTCTGGTCTTTTTGTGTCTACAGCTATCGAACTCTGTTATCAGAAAGCACCTCACCTAGCTCTAGAGAAGGCATTTCTGAGCAAGTGGGCACCCAGGTTCTTGCTGCAGTCTGTGGAGAAAGACTGGAGGCCATACCCCAGGGGGATGGACTAGCTATGGTGTTCTCACTCTCACCCACTGAGAGGGCTTTGAGTGCCACATTGAGGTGGAGCCAAACATTCAGACAGCTCAGGCTAGCTCAGCTGAATCTCCCCCTCTGTGGCAGCCCACAGAGAAGTCCTCTCATCCTTTCTGTTTCAAAAGCTCCTGTATTTTCCATTAAAGTACATGGTATCAGCTATGGTGGAGCGAGGGTCCTTGGCCAAACTGTACAGCTCACTGTGGGATTTTCTACTTTCTGAACTCTGTCTTTGTTTTTGCTGGCTTGGGCTCCCTCATAGGTAACTCTGCACATATTTTCACTCTCCCTGTGAACCACAGTGCACACTGAAGCTAAACCTAATTTGCAGTTTGGGTATAAACGAGTAATTAGGCATCTACTCCTGCCAACATTCGTGCCAGCAGTTTAAAGCGGGTATGGAATTACTAGGTTAAAATTGCACCTTACACCTCGACACCAGCTCTGAAGAGGTTGGTCCTGGAGTATTGGACATTGCATAAATATATGCACAGCCAGGAAGAAAATGGGGCAAGCCAGCCAGGATTCTTTTTAATATATCTCCCTAATTCAAGGGGCCCATTATATATAGTGCTCAGGACGGGAAAAGGAAGACTTGTACCCACTTGGGGGGGCGGGTTATGGTTTAGCCACCAACTTTCCTTTTTGCTCACACAAGGGCTAATTCATAGGTTAAGTGGAGGATTATAGATGATAGAAATGCAGCAGCCCTTTTCCTTTCCTCCCCATGCTTTTCTTGTAAAGAGAAAGAAGGCTTCTCTCATCCCTTCTGCAAAAGTGTCGACACATTTCCATAGCTCTGTGAGAGGACCTGCCATTTCTGTCACTCTGCTACCCCTTGTCCTTTTGTCCCCACAGCATCTTATTTCAGCTTGGAGAAGAATAATTCATGGCTTCAGAAGATAAACCCAGATTTCCTAGGAAGTAGTTCCATAAGAAAAGCCTGGACTGGAACCATGCCTGGGATAACATGAGCCCAGTTCTCTTTTTTATCAGTTTTTGAGTTCTGCCACAACTTTGAGAGAAGCAAAATCAGTCTTTTACAATATGACTCTTTCAAAGTACTATCTCAGTGTACCAGCACCTGCAAAGTGACTTGGAACATGTTTTGTCAGTGGGTACAAGGTGACAGCTTGGAAATTCAAGGACTGGCAAAGTACCAGCCTGTCTTCCAGTACCCAGCTGTACTGCCCCATCAGAGCAACTGTTTGTCTTTGCCTGGCAAAACTTTAACTGAACACCACCTTAAAGAAATCAAAAAGATTATCACAATGGCCTAAGGATGCAAAGAGTCACACGGAAAACAAACATGTGGGAACAGAGAGACCTGCTGAGGATCCAGAATTGCACACTGGACCTAAACTGTGACCATGGATTTGCTTAAAAAACACTCTGCTTGTCCTGAAAACTTAGGAAAATCTACAGGCAGATCCCTTTTGCATTTCTGCATGTATTGCAACTCAAGGACAAGGTACAGGTTCTGCAAGTTGCTGCACTTTTCATAGTAAGTGATCATATGCAATTAAGCACAACAGTAAGTAAAGCTCAGATATAAAACCCATGTAACCTTTTTGCTGGAATGAAAATTAAGGTTTCCCTAGCCTTTCAGTAACTTAAATGCTTTCCTTGATAGCTTTCTCCTTTGTTTCTCTCAATGTTTCTTGTTTTAAAGGAATACTTGGAATTTTAGCATGAGATCTGCAAGTTGCCTTTTTTTTTTGTTGACCTCTCCCTGTTAAAACCTTGACTCTCTTTGCAGCACACAACAGAGACATTTGCTGGATTCCCAGAGGAAAAAGGGAAATGGAGGGGGAAAAAAGTGAATTTGAAAAATGTATTTCTTTGGGGGGATAAATGCACATTCCACCCTTGTTCTTTTATATAGGACTCTCATCTGTCTTACCTAGAAACTCTTTGGGTCTTGAAGAGTAAAGTGAGGAACAAAAAAAATGTCTTTTCAAGAAGAATAAATAAAACTTTAGGGTCATCTATACATGTTTTTTCGTGTATTTTCTATGGAAAAATGGCCAGAGCTCAGTTTCCACCTTAGGTATATTTTCCCTACTTAATTAAACCCTCTTTCCCCACATGACAAATGGGCCCTTCTCAGGAAAGGGCATGATTGCAGGCACGGGTGAAGTCAAAGAGGGCATTCTTAGTGATTAGACATGAAATACAGACTTGGAAAACAGAGGTTTTGAATGTAAAGAGGGAATAACTTACTGCATCCTCAGGGTAAAGATAATTTATGCATCCTTTGCCTAAGTGAGTTTTCTCTATCTGTTTATTTTGGGTTTAAAAAGTCTATTTATCTGGTTGGGTGTACTTTTAAAAATGTACTTCCCACGGCCCTACTCTTCTGTTTAGTGCTCATATTTTTCCCAAGCCAGATTCATTAGAAATATGGCCTGGATGATATGTGAGCTTTCAAACGTGGCATGCACAGCAAGCACGGGCACCAATGGGTCAAATTTGGGGCCAGTGTCTCTGACCAACCCCCAAATGACACACTGCCAACATGTAGGATACTAAAGTCATGAATTAGAAGAAGGGGGACCTGAAAATCCTGAGCAGGTTTTTGTTTAATGAAATACTGGGCTTGGTACAGGCAATGTTTTCAAGCACTGCTTTTCCACAAGTGGTGCTGGAAACTGGCTGTATTTTAAATGAAAATTGGGGTTGCCCCAGTTGCTTTCGCTATAAAGGTTGGAACTAAAAGGTGTCACCAGCTGACACTTGCAGCCTACATGAAAATGTGGGAGGTTTCTTCCTTTCATCAGAGAGGCACAATGGGCACCAGGCAAACAAGAACTGAGCTGAGGAACTGGGGCAAAATACAAGGCAGCAGCACAGAGGAACTGAATATATTTGAGGGATACCAAATGTATTCAATTCCTACCACATCCTAGCTCTCAAGGACCACTTATTTCCTTAGCAGTTCTGCTTCTACTTAGTTCAGATAGTGCAAGTTCCTCCAGTTTAAATGGGGAACTAGTCTGAGCACAGGGAAAACAAAACAAACTAAACCCAACCATAAAAAAAAATTATTCTTGGTAGTCCAAGTAACTTCCAAGTAACATGGCTAACACTGGATTTAAAGGGCACTTGCATAAGAAAAAACAAAAAAGAGTTCATAGTCCAGCAGAAAAAATGTCCAATGGTCTCAGTCAAGTTTCCCCATTTTGCAATTATAAAAAAGACTTCTAAAGAAATCTGTGGAGTGGAACTTTTAATTTCTACCAGGCATTAAACTGCATTAAAGTGTTTGCCCCACTTTTAAAAAATAAATCAATCCCTCCCTAATTCAGATGTTCCTCATACTTAGTTCAAAAGATCTCTCTCAATCAGGTGTGTGTACTTCAGAAAAGCAGCGATTTCTGCTCAGGAATGCTTGGGTTGAAATTAGCCATTTAGAGAAGATTGGTTGTGCACTGGGTGGTTTAAAATTGGGATCATTTTTTGAAATAAAGGACTATGCATGGCTGGCATTCTTCCTCCAGTTTTACAGACATAAAAGGGTGCAGCAGAAATGCAGAGATTGGCCATGATCAGACCTGAGACACATTCACTTGTGATTTAATGAGGGAAAAAAACCCAAATTCATCACGCAACATGTGAAAAAAACCCAGAATGGAAGTCTGCACCATCAAAATCCAAAAGATTCTGGTCCAGTCCCATTTTCTGCACATATCTGTGGGGTTTTCCAGTACATGGAAAACATGTTGCCCTACCACACATTACAGCCCTTCCAACAGCCCATAGCACCTCTCTTCTGATGGATAGTTTCCCAGATGGAAACAATTCCCTGCTTGCTCCCCACTCCAGCTTATCCCCAAGCAGCCTTGCCTGCACTTCCCTCCAGTGATGAGCCCTCCTTGGAGCTGATCCACCACTCCAGGAGCCGCCAAGGGCCATGCCAGCTGCTTCCTTCTGGTGATTGCTACATGCCAAGCACTTGGAGCAGGAAAAACTACTCAAAGCTGGGCCTAAAACCAGGAATAAACCCAGCCTGTATCCACAGCTTTCTGCCATACCTCAGGGAGTGTAAAACACCAGATCCAGCCCCACTCCTGCAGCCCTCCCTCACATGGCAGCAGGACTCCTTGCATGAGCTGGCAGCGGCTTGCACAGCAGAAGAGCTGCAGGATTGGGCCTTTAATTGCTTAAAAATACACTACCCACCAATAGTTACCTAATTTAGCAGAATATATTACCTCTCTGCTTCATAAATCTTAATTAAAGCTGTTAGTTTTCCTATTATATGATCAAGAAACGCCCCATTAAAGTTAAGCAGTTTCTCCAAGTAATTATATACGTTATGTGGTGTGAGTGTAAAGATGCATATAGCATTCCGCTACCAATTATTTTGCATACCCTGAAAAGCACTATCTATTAAATAAAAAACTTGGAAAATTTCATTAATGCAGGATTTTTTAATCTCCCAAAAGTCCAAGATGTCCCACAGGAGCTTGTATACTCAGTGTTGACTCCTTATAATACAATTTAATGCTCACAAGCACAACTAAAGTATTTAAGCATTTACAGAGGTTGTCATAAGTGCTTTACTTATTTTCGATCAAATTCAAGTCTACATTTAATACAGTTAACTGTGGTTATTTAATTTCAAAACTCAAGAATCCAACCTCAAAAATTTATAACAATATAAATTTAGTTACATTGATATAGGATATGTATGCCACTGGGAAACCATTTTTCAGTAAGAGGTGCAGAATTGTAAGACCTAAAAGGAGTTATTTTTTAAAGTAAGCATTATTTCAAATAAACCTTGTCAGATTTCAAAGAATATTTTCCTATTCGTCTGCAAAATGATTTCATAATTTTTAGGAGTATGTTTCAAGCCAGTGCTAAATGCTACCAAAACCTGAATGTATTTTAATTACGCTTTCTCTTTTTGTCAGAATTTCATGTAAATACAGAACAAATATTAAACTGAGATCTTGCGAATATCTTAAATGCATTATTAACCAAAGCACTTTATTTCCTAGCAACTGGCAAGAGAGAATGAAATTTGGAAAATTATTCTTAGCTCCCCATAGACAGTGAATTTATTGCCTGACCACATTAACAATTAAAAGGTATATGCAAGATGTTAGATGTTAAAATATAATGGAAGGAGCTTAACATCTGCTCATATACGGCAAGGAACCAACTCCCGCCCCTACAAGTAACTTAATCAGGCTTGCAAGAATGTAATATTTTACTTTTAAGCAAAATATTATTCTTCAAAAACTGCAGAGAGTCAATCAGGCACATTAGAAAAAAAAAAAAAAAAAGGAAAAAGAAAAGCAGAGCAAGCTGCAACCCTGTCTGATGCTGGTAATCTTTGATCCAATACAGATTCATATCATCCCTCAGAGCTGACAGTGCATTATTAATTGAAACATGGGGGCTGTACTTAGCCCTCTTCTGTAGGAATTGTAATATAATTATATCCCATAGGCAGAAATACTATTTCCACCTCTGCCCCTGAAAAAGTAATCTACAAACTGGCTTAGAAATATGTGAAACAAACTAGTCCCCATGACTCTAATCACAGTATCAGTATACTTAGGTGCATAAATCATGATAAAATCATAGTCTGAGGAAAAAGATATATGAAAAGATATATGATTTTTATATAATACATTACAAAAGCATCTTGGATAGATTTATTTCAAACAATTTGGCTAGGTTTCCTTTTATAATCCTCTTTTTTCCCTGTTTTTAATTTTTGTACAGATGCTGCTATATAAATAGCAGTATTTCCTGGAATCCCCAAAACGTCAAACCAAACATATTTTCCAATATTAAAATATTGCATTCCATTATATCATTACCACTTAGAATAGGCTATAAATTCATTGATTGAAGAGTTTAATAGCAATGACTGATCTTTATATACCATACTTTCACTAATAGGAAATCGGCTTCTTCTGAAACATTAGCATGTTACCCTTTCTAGTAAAGCATATCAAATCACATTAGTGAAAAAGTTGCCAAGTCAAATGGAAGTTTGGTGCCAGTTTTCCTCCTTTTTATTCTTTCTTTTTTTTTTTTTTCTGAAGAGGCAGAGAAAGAGAGAGAGTGTGAGCAAGAGAGGGGGGATTAAATTTCTTACTAAACTTGTGGCAGTGAACATAAAATATAATAATACTCCTTTAACATTCCTATCATGATTTTGGTCCTAGCACTTAAACCAGCCGAGAACTGAAGGAGTTAATACTTTACAATGTGCAATAATTCAGAGAGCTGGCTTACACCATTTGAAATACACTTTTTTCTTTTCAAGATAGACTCCAGCACAGACAGATCAACAAAAAGAAGTAGGGGGGGGGGGGGGAAAAGGACAACTCTACAACCAATCAAACCAAATGCCAGAGCAGAGGGCAAAGGGATATGGAAACTGAGAAGATAGACTTCCAAGTCCTTTCCTGAAAGTGCTTGGATTTTGAGGAGAGTCCAACATTGCCTGACAAAAGTGTCTTTGTGCAGCAACACTGGGGAGAAGGGAGGAGAGCTCAGGAAACCTAATGAAAACAGGCCAGGCCTTGTACATTAGACCCCATGGAGAACTTTGAATCATACGAGCTGCAGACAAGCCCCGAGAATGTAATGCCAAATTAAAGACCACCAAATATGGGGAGCATCAGAGCAGCACTGGGGCGGATGCGCTCCTGGTGTGGGCCAGAGCGTCTCCCAGTGCTTCCCTCCATCCCATCCCACCCCTGCAGAGAGCCAAGCATCCCGGGGCAGTACACTGTGCCTCCCCCACGGGGACTTGTGGCTCATTTACCCACAAAAGAAAATAAAATGCATTTTTTTAAACCTCTTTCTGCAGTCTGGTTGAATGTTAGCAGTGTTAACATGCTAGTGAAGAGGGTGACAATCTGCAGCTCCCATTGTAACATCCTGGCACAGGGCTGAGCTGTCACTTCCTCACCTGCCTCATTCCCAGTCCTGCCTAGCTTTTCAGCATCGTTCCTTCTTTGTATTTTGGGATAGATAGTGTATTTATTCTTGTCTTGGGGAACTCACAGGTGCAATCTTTGCAGCTTCCCCGCACATAAAGCATGTGGCTCATGATCTGACCCACAAGGCAAGAACAAACAGCAAGCTCCTTGTGCTCAACCACCAAAGTGTTCCAGAATCAAAGTGTAGGTGTTTGTCAGTCTTCTACCACCTGCTCATCCTTTCCCACTGATAACATCACAGCACATCCTCTCCATCTTTCAAATCAGGCAGGGTTTCCTCTGCTTGGCACCTAGTCCCAGATTTCCCTGCCTGTTCCCTCAGGCTCCCCAGAGCATCCTGTCTGTACTATCTACTCATATGACAAGCATCCTGATCCCATTTGTCATTCTCACACTGCCACCCTCTCCCTCCAGGGCCCTGCCTGGAGGAGACGGCACCAGACGATGTTCCTGAGCTGTGCTGAAGTCATTATAGCAGTGTTTAATAAAGTCACAACTCTGCTTTCAAGCAAATCAGAAAAAAAAAAAAAAAAAGCTGCAAATAATCCAAATAAGAGCAGAGGAAGGCCTTACACGTGCCTTGTACAGGTCCCATCTCTCCCTTTGACAGCCCAGGCTCCAGCTTCCCCAGCCTCTGGTTCCAGGACCCAGGAAGAAGGATGAGCTCTGAGCAGGGGCAGACACTCCCACCATCCCTGCTGCAACACAGTGACAGCCACTCATCCCCAGTTATTTAGTCCTATGCAAAGATGACTGCATTTTGCCCTAAAAAACATTGGGAAAATCTTCTTTTAAATAAACCAAGCCCAGTGCTCCTTCTGCAAAGGAAGCTCATGGACAAAGGGGATGAGTTTTACCCCATCAATGCTGCTGGAAATCCTTCATTTCAAAACCTTTTCTTAAAAAAATTTTAAATCTCCCCCTCTTAAGAGCAGTGTCACACAGGGATAGACCTCACCCAGCAGTGAGACAGAGTGAGAGCCAGCAGAAAGGAAATCAAAAGAGAAGAAATCACCAAGCAGGTTGGGAGGATGAAGGGGGCCCATTTGCCCCTCCTTGTCATGGCCATGTATTATATGAAATTTGAATGTACTGGACCCATTTCTCAACTGGTGACAATGAGAACTGCTGTTTAATGGGCAACAAAGCTAAACTTACTTGCAGGAGTAAGTTAAATCCTGTTAAATCCAAAAAGCTTTTAGGAAATGTAGAAGTATGTAAAGGAGAAAGGAGGTACAAAAAAAAACCCCAAACCCTAAAGCAAAATTTTGATTTAACTAGAAAAGACCAGCCCCTTTTTAGCTCTGAATAACAAATGTGAAAAGAAAATCCCCTATATTTAAAGTAACACTTAGAAACGCGAACACTGTGTTTCCTCAGCAGCAACTGAGCCAGCTTCTTCACTCAATCACCTCAACTGCAGAGCAGCACCAACTGCAGTGAGGTCACACTTGTGTAAGTGACCTCTGTTGGCCAAAGCCAAGAGTCTGTACCCGGCTGGAAGCCAGAGCAATCTCCAGCTTTGGTGGGATTGCCCTGGATTTGCACCAGTGTCGCCAGGGGAAACACATGGGCCAACAATTCCTTAAAACTCGAGGTGGTTGTTTCCTGGACTCCACTGACTCTGAAACTTCAGTGAAGGCAATGGCATCGCACAGACTGGAGATCACCACAGGTTCTGGTGATTTCATTTCTGCTAGATATTTTCTGCTATTTCTGGCAAAGTTTGCCTTTCCTTTCCACAACAGCAATCTTGCTGGATGCTCCCTTGATACCTATATGGTGCAAGCTGGACCTACAAGTCAGAAAGCTCTTGGTTTTCCAAAGTCTTGTAAGAAAAGACCTTTGTACTAGCACAACTATTTGAATTCCATTAGCTCCCCTTTCCTTACTTCTTCTCTCTCTGGTGGATTGTGTGCTCCTCTCCACTACTGTTCCAGTGTTCATTTTCTCTAACTTGGCCTAATAGTGACCCAAATTATTCCTCCTCACAGCCCAGAATTTTCTCCATCTCTCAAGGTATTTTTTCTTTCATTTGCCCATCACAACCCTTCCAGGCCTTTGTATCCCATCAGATCCTTGAAATATTATAATTTAAGCAGGGACAGAAAAGGCTGCTCATCTCTCTCACCTCCTTTCTCCTCCCAGCTCCCCTTGTTCTCCTGCCATTGCCCACATTTCCTTCTCACTCTCACATCTGTGGTGCCACAGCATTTAAATGGTTCAACACACCCTCAACTGGCTTGTTCCTCTCCTCCTCCAGCATGTGGCTGGTTAGATAATACAGATCTATATACAGCAAGAAGGTTCATGGATCTATTGATTTCAAGACAATTTAAAGTGTGTTTGGCAAGTTACCAAATGAAGACAGCCCTATGAGCAATTCTTCATCCCACTACAGTTGATGGGATTGTTCAAGCCAACATCAGGACCCAACACAGCATTCTTGGTTCATAAGCCAGAGACTCGCTTTCATGTTGCCTTGAGTATCCCTTTTCAAGTAATCAAATTTACAATCAGTCTAGTCTCAACAAGGTATCTGATTATTGATAATTACTGTACCTACTAGGGCACTAAAATGTACTATATTTATCCATCAGATGTGATCTTTTTTCATGGATGGCCTTATTCCAAATCTAAGAGGAGATTATTTTCACTAAAAAGGAAATGGATGTGGCAAGGAAATTTCTAATGTTACTTGTGCAGAGTAATCGAAAAAATAATTAAAATAATTTTAATTGCCTATTTGAACACTGACAGACTAATTTGGAGCTGAAATCAGGATCACTATTCTGATGGCTGTGACAGAATATACCACTAATATTTTATAAAGTTCATTTCATCACTGTTTAACTGAAGTTAAAACAAATATTAGAGGACACAGAATAAGAGAAAAAAAAAGAGACCATAATACTACCAAACTCCACAGAAATCCAGATTTGGTTTGAAAGTTAATTAATATTTGTGGGGTATCTTAATCCCAGTTTTGACTTTTGGGTCCTTTGTCATGATTTATAAAGAAGTTTTTTCCATCCTTAACTGATCCATTTCCACTGTCATTTACTAAAGGCTGGACATACCTTGGGGGTAAAAAAGAGCAAAGACAATGTTGTCTTGGCTTTGTTGGGGAGTGGTGGGAGAGGCATCTCTTTGCCTGCACACTGAGCACCATGAGGGCTTCTCAGCACTGTTACTAAATCGATACAAAACACCCACACGGAGCATGCATCTCATTTTCTAGAGCCACGTGTTTTCCTAGCTGCTTATTCAATCATTTTAACACTTTCTAAAACCGCGACTCTCGCCGCACATGTCCTTTCGGTGGGAACCGTAGGTGATATGATCAAAGTTAGCCTGCACCTAATCAGCGCACGAGACATAATCAAGAATCTTTTTTTAAGACGTGTTCAATTCAGCAGAGGGCAAAGACTATTAGTCTTTTCCTTATTTACTATGGTTTGGGTAAAATTCCCATTATTTCCATTAATATCGTTCCCGCCATATCAATTATTATAAGGTGCACTCAATAACGCAGCTATGTTATACCTTGAGCAAAGTGTCTTTCAGTGCAGTTTCTCAAGCAAACAAGATTTACATCCTCATGCAAGATCCACGGCTCCACCAAAGTAGTGCCATATGTCTCTTTCTTTCCATCATCGCCCCAGTGACAAAATCCGCCGGGTAGATTCGACATGGAAAAGAATGTCGGAAACTCCACGAAGGAAAACAAGCGGCAAAAGAGAAAGTTGGATGGGATTGATTAAAGCAACACTTTTAAGTGTGTTGAAACAAATTTTTCCCTACTGTGGCAGAAAAAATCTGTCACAACAGATTTAGTCATAAATTGTCCTATCAATACACAGAGAGGAGGAATCTTATGGGGAAAGGTTTGGTTAATAGATTGAACATCTCGAATCTGCACCCATTTGGCAACCTAAACCAGGAGCATCACATGTACATCTATAAAAGCAGCACCGCCACTTTCCTTTAATACAAAATTCCTGAACACCTGGATGCTTCCATGTCATGAAATAAATGCTTGTAGAATAAAAATTTACAGTCCCTCACATGCATTAAATTTGTTTAAACAGTTTTTCAAAGTAAGAGCCTTTTTTTATCTTTCTTTTTTTTCCCCCCCGCTCCTCTTTTAAATGGCGAGCTGTATTTTATAATGGAGCGCCAGCTCTCCGGCGAGCCTCCATTCTTCCAGCCCTGACAGACTGTTTGTCAGCTAAACTCCCCTTGTCATGTATCCCCACCACTGCCAACTCATGCACGGAGACCTTCACTTTTACTGCTACCACTTGCACCCTGCGCAACCTTTGTCATTGATCACTGATCCAACCCAGTGCCCACATGTTCTTCAAGTGCCTACACAAGTAATGAGGTACTTGTGGTGTAAAATTAAACTGTCAACTGTCAGCGATTGATAACCACAGCGAGAGCTGACCTAGAACACCTGCACCCGTGGCCAAGACAGGTGTGACACGTTTGATCGCTGAGCCCTACTAGTCAGCGTGACCCGGCGGTGTCCCTCCATGGATTCTGCCCCTGACAGAGATGCCGTATTTCAGCCCTGGGTTTCCATTGCTGGTGCAGGAGCAGCTCCCTCCCCAGCCACCACAGAATCTCTCTCCACCACAGTGGCTGCAATGTGAGCAACACCACATTTTGGTGATGACAGGTATTTATGGCCATGGAGAATCTTTCTACCTCCCCATCTTGTTGTTCCTGCTTCTGATTCCTCTTCACTGCAGCTTGGCAGCAGCACCCACATTTATCAGCACTGTTCACTCCCTTTATCAAAGCTTTTGTAGGGAGCCCAGGGCTCAGTTAGGGTCTTGATTCCCTTAGGTGCATTTATTTAGGAACAATGTGGAGTAGCATTTATGGTTATTTTTATAGTATAAAGCCTCTGGTTCTGCTTCTGCGTCACTACGTGGCAGGAGCACAGAGCTGAGTTTTGCTTTGGCATCGTTTAAGTAAACTCAGTCTGATGCTGTTGGGAGCACGGAATAGGAAATCTCCATCCCCCTTCTCATCCATTCCATCACTGCCATGGAGAAACACTTCCCTCTGCACCCAGCTCTAATTAGTTTTTGCTGTGTTACTACACAATGTTTAGCCTTCAGTTCATATTTAAATATTTTTACTCATAATTTTGAACTACTGATTTTCATTTAATGCAAAGAGGGATTTTTAAGGCACACCCTGTATTTTAAAACCCCCAGAAACACATCAGAAAATAATGGCAGGAAGGTTTCTCCCCTCCCCTCCAACAGTTGCACTATATTAAGTTCATGTGATGAGAAGATAAAAATCTATTAACTTGCTGCTGACCTTATCGACACAAGGATCTCTGCAGACATTACAGGAACCATATCTCTTCTGACTTTTACATCCAGAACCTCATGCACCAGCATCCCAAACCAAATATAAAATCTTCATGATGAGTGAAACAGTGACACATACTCCGACTCCGGTCCTGCCGGCTGGCAGGAGACACGGAGTCCTCTGGGGCCTGGGACCAGCCTCTACTTTCAATTTGACTTCAGGGGCAGATTTTTCACCATATGCTGCTGGGGGCTCTGAATCAAAACAGTTTCCATAGGACCATATGCTGTGAGGCAAACGTGCTGGATGCAGAAAGACTTGCTGCTCCCCCATATCACCATGATGTATTGCAAACATAATTAAAGGTGAGTAACGCGGGTGCTCCTGTTTGGGTTAATCATTCCTTTTTACAACTGAAGCCAGTATAAAACAAAACCAATTTTCAAATTAGAGCAAAAGTCCATCTAAATACACATTGCTCACACAGTCTCACACCTCCCACATTTCCATGTATGCAGCAGACTCCTCCACTGCTCAAGACAGTGCTCTGAAAGAGCAAAGGATTTAAGGTTTTTAATTTTTACTATTATTATTATTAAATAAAATCAGAGCAAGGACTCATACCTATCTGTGATGCTTCTCCCATTTTAGCAACCACTGAAATGGGACCATCACAAGCACCATCATGCTCCAGGTGCCAGAAAGCAGGGATCAGGTGATCTCCAAAAGGCAGCAAAGCTGTAGGTGCCACCAGGGTGGCAGCAGCTTTTGCTGCCCCTCAGCTCTGCCTGCTAGGAGGCAATGGATTTCCAGACCATTAGAAATAAGCCTGCACAGCATGTCAGCACATCTGCACACCAAACAGCCCCTGCTTGGATTACATCAAATGAAATTAGAACATAGTAACACCAACAACTCGTGTTCACAGGATTTGCCAGTGTCACCAACAACTAAATTTCAGGAGAATTACTTCAGTAGCACATTTAAGGGGATTTTGCTTGATCTGGGCCAACTCTAGGGGTAATTCAAATACAGCTCAGCAGGTAAGGTGTCAGACATGTCCATCACACACCAGAGGCAGGGCTCTGTGTCAGCAAACCTCACCATCTCCCAGCCCACAAACACAGCCAGCACTCCACCCAGCTCCTCCAAGCTTGGACTAAAACCTAGACCCCAATGCCAACAAATCACGAAACAGACAAATGTTTTCAGAAGGTATCTGGAACTCAGCTGAGCTGCTCCTGAAGCTGCATAAACTTCCAAGGCTGCAGAGCAGTTTCCTGGTGACCAGTCAGTGTGTGCAGTTATCACCTCCTCACCAGGGAGGTGTCAGTGCCAAACACAGGAGAGTTTTCTGGGACATCCCATGACTCACATCTCCTGACCTCATGCCCTGCTCTGGCCACCCACTGCAGGAGACAGGCTGCTGGGCCGGAGGGACCTGTGGTCTGACCCGGCACATCTGGTTTTATGTTTGGGAGTGTGCTCACGTAATTTTCTAGCAGTACCTGGAAAATCCTCAAGTGTGCTATTAATTTGAAAGGCCAGTGTCCTTCCAAAGCTCCTGGCATGCCAATGCAAACCACTTGAGGAGCTCCAAGCTGGAGCAGTGCCTGTGCCCCATCCCTCCCCATGGCTCCAGCCCCTCCACGTGTTTCACTTCAGAGACCTCAGAGGAGCTCGTGGTTAAGACAAGGACTGGCCAAACCGCATTCTGTATCCCCATTTCAGCCCCCTGTGTTCCTCCATGATCTCTAGGAAAATAGTTTCATTTATGTGCTACCCGATTTTCTCTTATTTTACAAGAGCTAATAGCAACACCCATCCCACAGAGGTGTTGGGAAGTGAATGAGGTGGTTAAACACACCTAAGCCACATTCATATCACAAGTAATAAAAATACATTACAAATGCCTAACAATAAAGAAGCAACATGACTCAAGCCACTGCTGGTTGTGGTTGTGGTTTTGTGAAACAAAAAAATCTTACTGATGGGGAAAATTGCTGATGATTTGCTTCACAGAAAGAAAAAATAAACAAGTACAGTATAACATGGAACAAAGTTACAGTTTGATCGATGATGCCCTTTATATTAATAACCAATGCAGGCTGAAAAATTTGGATGTCAATTCAAATGTTCTCAGAGCTCGGAGATGGAACGTAGAGCTCTGCATGCTGAATGCAGCAGCCCTGACAGGAGGATTGCAAACAGCTCATGTTCACCCACTCCAGGCGCCAGGATCTGATACTGGAACTGCAACTCGCTGTATTTGCAAGCAAACCCTCATATTTTTATTGCACATTCAGCTTTCTGTTGCTTTACTGCAAACAGGATTTGAAATTTGTGCACTAAAAGGAGAGCAGATACGTTGCTCACACCGATGCTCCCTGCAAGACACACTGAGATCAGACTGCAAAGCAGCCCAAGGAGAGATCAGTATGTAAAGTATGTCTGGAGCACCACATTCAGCTCACTCCAGCATGCGCCATCGAGGAGAAATTAATGATACGTGGAAAGCTCATTCCAGATGATCACAGTGACCAAAACTCTTGGACCTACAGACTCTTATTTCTTTTTCCCCCTTGCACCCAGAGAGAATCCCTCTTGTTTTTATTCTAATCACAGAGCTGACTGGAAAACCAGAACTTTCCCCAACCACCCAAGTGGAAGCAAAAGTGCTGATTTCAGAGCAATAAGGGCAAAACAGAACCCCGATCATGCACCTCCCATCCTGGGGTTTTGGACTCAAGAACAGTGCACACCTTCTGGCATCATAAACAGATACATAGAAGTAAAATTAAACAGCTAAACTCTTGGGTATTCCTTGGGACGAGAAAAAAGTCAGTAAGAAGTGACATCAAAGATAGGTTGTTTACATATTGGGGGACCTGTCTGCCCGTCTCTTCACATTGATTTTACGGTACAAAAATATTATTTCAGTGACAAGGATGTAAACCTTATTCAAAACAGGATTTAAACCATATCCTGCGAGTGAGGCATCTCTTCAGATAGCCTGCCTGCACTTACAGCATACCGAAGGCATGCTGATTTTCGTCTGCAGTGTTTGTTAAGAGGGTCACAATATCAGGAAGCAGGAGAAGGCTCATCAAAGCCTCGTTGCTCGCCTTCACCGCTCATCAGCTAGACACTACCTTGTTTTTTAAAGCTGGGCGGAAATGCATCTCCAGTGACCCATTGTTAGAAACTTCCTTTTGTCTTTAAGTTTGCTGGAAGGAGTACGGGGCCCCTTTTAACTCTTTTCCAATAGGTAATTTCCCTTAATTAGCGCTCTCATTACAAGTGAGAATTTATCAGACATGATTAAAGAAGCATCTTGTCTCTTTCCTATCGCCTCAAAAGGGGCATATTTTGATCTCCCAGCGTGTCTTGCAAACACAGATAAGCCCAGGCACTGAGCTGGGAGATCACAGCAGAAATTTGGCCTGCTCAGAAAGTTCATGTTTGGAACTCGGCATCCTCAGAGCTTCCCTCTGAATCGCAGGGTGTCAGAGCTGCCGCGGTGGGGGAGCGGGGAGCTCCCGGGGAGGGCAGGAAGCCGGGCAGATGGGACTGCAGAGCCGAGTTCCCTAAAAACCCCACTGGCACTGCACAAATCACCTCCCTGCACGGCCCTGGGCTTCACTCCTTCCCAGCACCCACTCCAGGCAGCCATTCCCTCAATATAAAAAGGGCAAGTTCTATCTATGCCCATAGGGATTTAATGAAAAAAACCCGAATATGGCCATTTTGGAGCACCTCTCAATGCATTTCTCCCATCTGAATGTGTGAGTGGTCCCATACAGAGCTTGCTGAGCCAAAATCCTGCACTCACATAATGAGGTTGCTCTACAGGTGCAGCCTCTGCCATCAATACCCCAAAACTGCTCCTGTTGCCTTCTCCTCAGCATTTGCTTCCCCAACAGGAAAAAAATCTCCCACTGACTTCCAAGGCAGCTGGATTGAGCTGGTATGTTAAAAATGTACTTGGGCTCTCAGAAATATTATTTACTTTTAATAAGCACGAGTGATAAACTCATGGCCAAGTGTACTATTTTATGGGGTAGCTATGGAGATGCAAGTTATTGTTTGCTTCTGTGAACCAACCAAAAGAACCAAAACTCAGAGCAGCAAGAATATTAATTTGCACCAAAAAAAGTCCATGCTTTCCAACTTCCAAATTATGGTATATGCTTACTCTTACTAATGATCAAGTATTTACACTCACATTGAGCACAGGGTGAGCATTAGCCTGACAATGAAGAAGCAATAAGAAATTTTCCAAACATTAAAAACATTCCTAACCTGTGAATCACCTACAATCTGAGGTGTCACAAACATTCATCTCCGTATGTGTCACCCACAAACATCTGTCCCCTCTTCCCGTTGCACGAACACGCATTCCATTCAACCACAGATACAATCAGGCTTTAATTTTATTTTTCTCACATAATGTTAATCAAGAGCTAAAAAGATAATTTCCTTCTACCACAAAGCAATTCCACTGTGGTGGAACAAACTGTTATCTTAAGTTTCACAGAGCAATTGTTCAATAATTCCTGTTTGTGGCTCTTTTCCAAATCCTTGAGAATAGCTTAGGCTGCCAACCCTCCTTAAAAAAAAAAAAAAAAAAAAAAAAAAAAAAAAAAAAAAAAAAGAAAAAATTCACAACAGAAGCCGAAAAGCACTTGCTGTCACTCAGGGGTTCAGCGGTGGCAGACTCGGCCATTTCTCAGAAGAAACTCCAGCTCTGAGACTCCACCACACAGAAATGTGCTGTCTGTTTGAAGACAATTGCCTGGAAAGATATAAGCTCCCAGACTGTAAATTTGTTGCAGCACTGGCCCTCCGAGATGGTGTTATCTTGGCTTGGTGTTCTCAGTGAATTGGAAGCTCCAGGAGAAAAAATAATAAGAAGGATACTTGGCATTTCTGCAGTGTTTTCTACATGCAAAGCACAGAACAAGCTTTGAGCATTTAATGTTTATTAAAGATTGGGAGGGTGTTTCATTGTGTGAAAGGAAACTGATAATGTGGATTTCTTCAGCAAAAGTAATAAAATGTTCTGTTTCTAGGGAAAAAAAATTAAAAATAATAACAACAGCCCTTAGTCAGAAAGTACCCTGCACGTCAAAATCACAATTAATTTTAGCCCGTGATCTCATGAAGGAAGGGACAGTCATTTACTACAGCTCGTACAATGAGCAGCACAACAGGGCACTGCCCTGCCCGGCAGTGGGACCTACATCAGACAAATATTAGAGCAATATTAATCACCACGAGTGAAAGTGCAGCACCCAGCTGCCATTTCAGAGTCTCTGGGTCCAAGCCAAGTGAGGAATAGGGCAGGGAGAGAGATGCTCAGCTCAAAAGGCAGAGGGCACATGGAGCTGAGATCCCACCTGACCTCCAAAGCATCCCAAAATAACTCTGCAACAACCTGGCCAGGATTTTCCCAAGGGTTTGGCTATGGCTTGCTCAGGGCAGATCTTACTGCTGAGCATGTCAGGTGTTATCAGCACCACGCTTGCATCATGTTCAACCTCAATGCCAAAAGGAAGGGCAAACAAGATGTTTTTTGCTCCAGAACATCAGTATCCACAAAGATAATCTGAGCAAGTGGATCAAGCACAATTTTTGGCTTCATTTAAATGTTTCTTTAAAATACTTACACTTTGGTACAAATGTATGTACCCAGTGAAGTTATTCTCACTCTAGAGCAGAGTAAAATTTAAAAATCAAGCCCAGACCTTCTCCTCTAACCAAGAAGAAAAAAAAAAAAAAAAAACCTCTCACCATCTGTTTAGAGTAATATGGCAGGTTTCAGGTTTTTCAGGGCTGGAATACTCTATTCTATCCAGTCTCTAAAATTTTTGGGCTAAGAACAGAACAGAGTACAACCTAACCATTCTGGAAAGATGCCCTAGAGGCAGAAGAGGGAAAACAAACAGACAAAAATAACCAGCAGCTGCAGAAGAGCTTGGCTGCCTCTATACCTGCTCTCTGCACAAAAGCAGTGAGATTTATACAAGGTACAACTGAGATGAAAACCCTGCTGTGGAGTTAAGCAGGACTGGTCCCTCACCAGCCCAGAGCACTGGGGTTATCTTACTCCCTCCCCCAAAAAAAGCCAAAACAAAACCCCACAAACACATTGCCATCAAAGACAGGCTTCACATTTTGGCCTATTCGAGCACACAAATCAGATTGGATGTATAGAGCCATGCCAACAACAAGGATCAGCAGGAGCCTCTTGCCATGGTGTTAAAGCCCCGTGGAAGAGAAACCAGCTGGCCTTTCCTGCTGCAGGTGGACCATTCTCCAACCCACATAGCTCAGTGTTTCTGCTATGGGACAAGGGGCTCCTCTCTTTCTCTGTCTGCTCTGAGTGAAGCTCAACAAAAGCAAAATCAATAAGGACAGGAACAGGGGAGATGCCAGATAGCATACTGCAATTTTGGAAATTCTGTCTTTAGCCATGGAGGTAAAACATCGAAATAATTGCCAGCAGTGAAGATATTTGTTAATTCCTGCTCTCTCCCGTGGCTTGTCAGGAAAAGCAGTGTTTATAAGGCCAGGTTCTTTTCACAAATCCTCACACAAATCCCACTGAGATCGGCTGTGGTGCTACACAAACCTCCCAGACCATCACATGCGCTGGAGACCACACCTCTCATTCCAAATCCGGGTTCCCGCATTCAGTAATTTACCTGTTCCATCCCAGCCTCTCCTGGCTTTACATCCCTGACTTTACAGGCACTGTTCCCTTTAAGTTCCTCCTGGCTCAGAGATGCAGACACGGGAAAAGGACCACCCTGGGCTAAAACACACATACAGCACATGACTTAACACCCTGATCCTCCAGGATAAGCTACGAGCCTGTAAATCACCACACTTCCAGAAAACAATAGCCACCTCTTGTTTAAATAAAACTGCACCTGCTACATTAACATACCACCGAACAATCGCTTTGTTTTTCGCCAGGCATCCAGGCTGAAGCCGCGCTGCTTCCTGACCCATATACTGAAAGGGTATTCTTAGAAGGGGAGAGGGGTTTCACAGAGCGCACCAGTTTAGCGGTGATCACCTTCCTTCCTTCTTTTGTACTGGGGATACGTGGTTTTGTTTAGCTTTCAACAGGTTTATTTCCATCGCGGCTCTCCAAGACCTTGCAGCCCTTCTTTGGCAAATGTTGCCTCTTTCTATTTCCTATCTTGGGCAATCACAAGCTCTCAAGTGCGATTTGGGCCATTTCGAGTAATTTTTTAGGAGATTTTTTTCTCATCCAAAGAGTTTGGGCCAAGCAGGTGCCAGCTGAAAACCTCTTTGCCAAATGTTCAAACGTTGCTAAATTGTTTTTGCTCTCCTCCCTAGCAGGTTAATTACGATGCCTGTTTCAAGTTTATTTATCTCTACTCCGTGATTTTTTATTGATTGTGTTGGAACCCTCTTCTAGTGGAGTTATTTTGCTCAAATAATGTCCTCAGCCGTGACTGAAAAATGGACTGTTGGAGAGGCTGGGTCATGGATGCAGGGAGCAATAAGAGTTTTGTAGAAGTAGGCAGTGGATACAAGAGCCAGCTTCTCCATTTCACAAAGAAACTCCGAGTCTCCAGTGAGGAGCGTGGATGGGATATTGCTAAGCCAAAAACCAATTTAATTCCTGACTCTGAGCCCAAAGCAACCCCAAATCCAGCCCGGCCAGTACATTTCTTAGATGTGCATCTCTAAACAAGCACCCAGCCTCCACACCCGTGTCCACCCACGGCCAGGAGCTGTTCCTCACGACCAGCTTTCCAGGAACACGGTGCCCACTCCTCCTTGCATCCTCTTCCTGGACGCCTGCCCCACGCCACGCTTCCTGCTCGTCCCACGCTGCTCTCGGCCGGATCCAGCGCCTCCCAGTTCACGCAATCATTTCCACTCTCGGCTCCCTGAAGCCAGCAAATTTTGTGGGAGCTGTGCTCCGTGGCCCCCTCAACAGTAACATCAAAGCTCCAGCCTTTTAAAACTACAGCTGAACTTATAAAACACCATCTGGGTTCAGACCATCCTACACTAGCGTGAGAATATCTGTCCTGCTCCCGCAGGCACGGCTGGAGTAGGTTACTCCTCTTCCTTTTATTCAAATTACAGCACTGCAGCCTGAGCATCGAGTGGCTTCTAGTGGAGCAGCTCAGAATTAAAGAGAATCTTATCAAGCTGCATTTCAAGGCACTACTGGGAGTTTCAGGTGAATCCTGGAAGCCAGGTTGCATAGATAGTCTTCAGTGAACTGACTGACTGACCACCACGGGAACTGGGATTTCCTGTCACACAAACCAGCAAGCACACAGGTCCTCACCAGCACCCACCATAACCTTTCATAACAACAAATCTCTGCATGCCTCATCTACAAAGTGCCCAACCAGTCCACTCTCATTATTGCTCCTTTCCAATCAATATATTAAATTACTTTTAAAAAGCTTCCACATGCAAGACATGACATTTCTCAAAGTCCCATATAGTGGAAGAAATTACCCTGAAAGCCAGGTCAACCTCCTGGTCCCTCTATCAGCAAGATAACCCTATACCAGGGAAACAGACACCAGCTCTCCTCAAGATCTGCTCTGACCAGAGCCTCCTCTGCTGCACCCTTCCCCTGTGATGGATCCCAATGGGCATCTCTGGCCAGTGCCTTGGCCAAAGCCCCAGCAGCACCATGAGATTTCACTGCCTCCAGACCAGAGAACCCAAACGGGGATGCAAAGCCCTGTGTACCTCATACCAGGACCAAGAGGGCCAGTGGGAACCGCCAGTGGGAATCACCAGTGGGAATCACCAGTGGGAATCACCAGTGTCTGCAGAGTTTCTCACCTCTGTGAGTCCCAGCAGAGCTGAGTCTCAGCAGTGACTGCAGCCAGCCGTGCAGGAGTTGTCACTGTGCCACAAGAAAGGCCACCTGTGGGACAGCCAGGTGCTGGGAAATCTTTGCAGCCCAGCAGCAGCTTGGGGTCAGGAGGAACCAGTACATCTTACAATGAAGGGAAACTGAGCCAAGCTCTGGACCAGTCCCTTCCTGACACAGGGGCATTTGAAATATGGGTCAAGAACAAAGCGTCCTGTTAATAACAGTTTGTTTCGTGCAGTGAAAAACCTGCAATATTGGGTTCACAATCTGAATTCCAAACTGCCTGGCCATTTTCCCTTCAACTTTCCAAATTTATTGTAGTATGAGAGCTTGGCTCTCTTTATAGTGCTTAAGTGAGTGACACATCACTCGGTCACAGAGACTTACATCCCATCTCTGCTGGGTCCAAGGGCAAAAGCAGCTCTTGCATGAGCACAAGGTGCCCAAGTTCAACATCTTCCTATGCATCCACAGGACAGTTAATTCCTGCCGAGCCCTCAATTATCAGTCTCCTTTTACTTTGCTGTGCTGCAGGTTTCTCTACTACCTTGCTCCTTTCAAAAGCCAGTTGGGTCTATCACCAACCCTCCCAAACACGGTGATTAACCCTGCAGGCATCTCTGGAGTGTGGATGGCACAGAAGCCACCACTATCAGCATCTCCCAAACTCACAAGGGTCAGAGGCAGATTCTCATCACTGTTGGAGGTGAGAGAGATACCTTCATCCTCATGGCAGGTGGCTGCCTGCTGTAGATACACCCAACACCTGCCAAGAAAAGGGACCAGCTTGTGTAGGGTAGAGAAAAAAATAACTGGGGACAGAGGGCAGGGGGTGTCATTTGGCCTTGGAGCAAAGCCTAGAAGCACCACTTGCATCTTTGGCCCCCACACCCTTCCCCTGCTCGAGCCACTAGAGAGTACTTCTTCCCTTCCTTTTATCAGTCAGGCTCACAGATTGAATGTTATCAATTGACAGCTTTAAAGCTAAGGAATTGTATAAATTAAATACAGTCTGAAGCAAATATACTGAGGAGCTAGAATTTATATACACACTAGATATGGGAGCTCTTAGTTATTACCCACTTAAGGCTATGGCACTGATGAATGGTAAGGCCACCCCATCCCTGAAGGCACTTTTCATTACCCACAGTATAGGAATATTGAGAGAGTGTGTGTATGTATCCAGCATGACTGCTCATTTCCATAGTTCTCCATCAGGTTTGCATTCAGTTTATAAAATAAAAAATTACTCCAGGGACACATTTCACTCATTCCAGAACCCTTTCTCTCTCCCTCTCTCCCCCAGCCCATATCCTGGCTGCCTCTCTCCTTCTCACAGCCCCGATACTGTAACAATGCCTTTAAATCTGATGGTGCTTATTAAATGAAACAACTTAATTACTATCAATATATAATGTTGTGTACTTCAGCCTCAACCGAGGCGTCTGATCCCATTCTGCCCCTGACCTTTAATGGCCATCAAATCAAAGTAATTTTGGTCAGCTCAGTACAGCTCTGACACATGCCCAGGTCAGGAAGATGAAGGGACACTAATCTACCATGTTACCCTGCCCATTGTTTAATACCTTTTTCAATAGAATCTAATAACTGGAGAAATGCCAGTTTTCTGTCTAGTTTGGGTTAAAACCTCCTTTGCTGAAAATAAATAATTATGGAACATTCTGAATGGCCCAGGGTTTACATAATTGGTGCCTCTTAGACAGAGCAATATACTTGCCTTTGAAGTTTGCAAGGAGAGGAATTTAGGAATTCAAATCAGCGGCAGCACTCCTGAGTGCGCTGTGCTCTCCATCTTGGAGGGGCCAGCACCAAAGCAGGCTTAATTAAGGGAAGTGAAAACCACTTTCGATTCACCAAGGTAACACAACAAGTGCATTGCTTCCTCTGAATTGAGGGGGAAATAGCAGGAATGCTTCCACTCAACAGCAGCTATTCTGCAGGCTGGGACTCGAGTCCTTTGGAGGGGAGGGCAGGGAAAGAAATCTATCATAAAATAACCAGTAACACAGCACCCCATGCATAAAGACAACAGGAGTGTTTAGGTTCAAGCATTACTATTTATACATATTGTTTCCCTAGTGCTAAACAAAACAGGTTTTCCCATGCCAAAGCAAGGGATGCTGCCAGGAGAACTAGACACCCTGTCTGGATGGGACAAATGGCTTGACCTATTGACAGGGCAGCTGGATGCAGCAATATTTTACAGCAGGCTCACTTTGCTAATGCACTTGCACCAGGCCACTCTCAAAGCAGCCCACGCTCCAGAAAGAAAAAAAAAAAAAAAAGAAAACCCCAACAACTTAACTGCAGCACAAAAACATCACATCAAGGCGGATACCAGCAAGTCTCTGGCAAAGCAGCCCTGGCTGCATCAAATGCAAGGGCAGGAAACTGGGAAAGCATTCAGGGATTGCCAGGTTTCAAACCAGCCCTGCCCCTGCGCTGGTGAAAGAGGGAGGCCACAAATCATATCTGCCCAGCTTTTGAAAACACCAGTCACGGAAGCTGAGCAGAAAACACAGAAGGATGTTTTCGTTAATTACCTGTTTCTCCACTGCCCATTCTTTACCTGAAGTCATTAGTCATGTAACAGAGCGGGCAGGTAACAAAACCCAGCGACGGAGATTTATAGGGCATCTCTCAACCCCAGGGTCCTGCAGCAGCTTACAGGGTTGGGATTACATCATGCCAGAGCTCTTCAAAGGCTGAGGGGCCAAAACCGCCCTTGGTGCAGCCTCCACCACCCCGCAGGTGCCGCTCCAGCTCACCGGGAGCTTTGCAGATCCACAGGGACAGGCTCCATCCCTCCCAGCCCCCGTGCAAGGCGAGCAGAAGCAGGATGTGTTAGGCTCTGTGCAGCTCAGCCTCTGCACTGTCCATGCAAGGGAAACAGGGAGGAATGCCATCAGCTCCGGGGGAGTTGCACGGGTGTAACTTAGAGCGGGATTTGTAATCAATCCTCACCCAGACACTTGAGAAGGAATTCAGGGTTTGGCTGTACGTACACCAGAATCACTTCACAACCACTGAATACATTTATGATGTAATTGAATCCCTCAGTGATTTTTCTTAAAGACAAACCTTATCCATTTAGGGTCGATTCTGCATCATTAAAGTTAATGGGAGTTTTGCCACTTACTTCAGTGACAATGGGGCTGAGAAAGGATCGGGGCAGAGCAGATCACTCCACGCAATGCATCAGCTTCATCTCCGGCTGTCAGCTTCTCCAAGAGTCAGGAAAGGAGTACTTTGCCATTATTTTGGAGAAAAGTTTACTCTTACAGGGTACAAACACTGGAACTTGATCAGGAGTCTGGGACCATACTTTGCCCTCATCCAGGCTGAAGTAAATCCCGAGGGTAGCTGCTGAAATCAGCAGAGAACCAGTCTCAGCCTGAGCACAGAGGTGTTTTAGCAGTGCCATTATGTGCTTCCCCCACACTTTTGCAGGAAAAATTGTATTCTCTTTCCAGACATAAAGCTGAAGTGCAAAATATCCTTTTGATTCAAAAGTAAGCACACAAAAGCATTTTTCCTCATAAACTGCCATGCAAACCTTTTCCCTGCCAGCCATTCCCTGTGTCCCACATCTGTTTGCCCTGAGTGGAAAACACTGGCGAGTTTAAATGGCATGAGTCAACTCCCACAACCAAGAAGGACACAGCCTAGACCACCAAATCACAGCTTATGAGTCTTTCCTACCATATCCTGAGATAAAAGATCTCAGTTTTATTCAAACAGAGCCAAACCCTGCTGATACCTAATTTTGCTTCTATTACCTCATTAATAACCTACAGACATTTGCAGCTTACACTTCTTTATGTCTGCATTGTGGTTGTCATACCGAGGCACGAGGGCTATTTCTTGTTGTATTTGTTTTGGGTTTAATTCCCAGTCCTAGTCTATGCCTCTGCCACCTTTGCAGGGCTGAGCTCAATTAACCCTTTTGTGTTCTCTTTGCGGTGAGCTGCAGCAGCTGACAAGAAATACATGATCTTTTAAGAGTATTAATGTATACATGTGAAAATATTCAGTGACAGCTTTATGTAGCGTGGCAGTCACTAAAAGTGGGATTTAAAGCACAAAAGTGGCATTTAGTAGTTGAGTGTAAGGGCATGTTCACGTGTCAGTTAATTGCAAACACGTTTAAAATGTGTATTTTCAGCTAAAAACAAGCCTATATGTTTAACAAATACCTTTCATATTGGTCAGATTGGCAAAACCAAAAACAAGTTAAAGTAATTTGACCACGTCAGGTAAACTCCTTAAAAAAAGGTTTTAAATGAGGGATAAAACTGTTTACAAGTTTTTAACTGCAAAATATTTCTTTTCTTCTTGTATCTTGCCAATATCAATAAAGAAACAACATGTATAAATATATATAAACAGACACTTGGCATAAGAGCACATTTCATGAAATATGAGTAATAGAGCAGGAAAATTCAAAGTATATTTCTTTTTTTACTGTACTGAACGGACAGGTTACTGTAAAGAATACATTATGTGCAGATGGATGAAAACACAAAGTGCATGCAGGATATGTGGGATGTGAACAGGGTGTTCATTTCCAGGTAGAAACACAAACATTTTGGTTCATTTCAGATCTCACTTACACTGCACTATTTGGTGTCATTTCATTGACTCCCATGTATTTGGACTTGAGTCCAGCAAAGCACTTAAACACATGCTTAGCTTTAAGCGCACAATAGTCCCCTTGAAGTCAAATTAAGCACATATTTACGTGCTTTGCTGGATCAGGGCCATACTACAGATTTACACAGATGTAAGTGAGCTCAGATGAGCTCAAGCCACAATGTTTGTGTCCAGATTCAAATCCAATTGGCAAATGCTTTCAAAAGCCGGAGGTATTTGGATTAGGGGTTTTGGTCCAAGCCAATCTGTAACTTTAGTACCTGAACCCGCATTTCTTGTGCGCCCAAGACTCCCATCGGCATTAGTGGGAGCTTTGGAGGCACAAGAAGTACAAGAGCAAGACCTCTGGGGCTAAAGAGCCAATTTACTTAAACCCAAATTATAACATTTTTTAACCTTTAGATTAAACCAAAGTCCCACCAGAGTTCAGCCCTCGCTCCACTACATTTCTCACCCAGCATTTGGATTTTTTGTTTATCGTATTACTATTGCTTTTGGCCAGCATTCACTTTATTATATAACATTAACCTAGGAAAAACTAATGGGCACCATCAAATAGCTGTTAACATAAAGCACTTACAAACAAGTGCCATTAGTGGACCAGCAGACAGCACAGGAACTCATTTATGTTACATCTGTTAACGTTGGATAAACCCAGATTTACAATTTTTAAACAGCGAATGATGCCTCAGTCTGGTCAGAAATTAATTTACAGGTTTTTCCACAGACTTCACAGGTCCAGCAATTGGGGGGGCCACATGCTGAACCCCCAGCTATGGACACACCAGCTAGGAGGTGCTAGAACACACACTGACACACAATTTCACCTACCAGCCTCTAACACAGCCAGCTTTTTCACCTGGGGCATCAGACACCCATCAGAGTCCCCTTTCTATATGGAAAAAAAAAAACCAACAAACCCTTCAAAGCATCAGGAACAGAAGTTTTCCCTTCCCACTCTGCGGCTCTAACACACCCTGCATGGATCAAGAGGTTCCTGTTTCTGGTATTGCTCAGAGCAGAGGTGGTGCTGGCTTTGGGAAGCCTGTGGTTCCCATAAATGTGGGAAACACCAGCAGCAACATGGGAATTTCCCCCAGCCCAGCACTGGGGTCACCACAAGAAGCTGGAGAGCCCTTTCAGCAATTCCTGCCCTCTCCAGAGGATGCTCTTTATCAGCAGCAGCCTCCAACATGCCCCCCACCCTTGTTGTGGTCAGCAAAGCCTCTGTGGGACAGCTCTGCTGGTTTTATCAGACACCCTTATAGGATTAGCACACCTTTTCTTGCTTATTAACCAAAACCAGAGTGAGGTGGTGCTATTCAATCACCTGCACCATTGCAAATACAACAGGCAAAGCTCTCACAGCACACTGTGAGCGTTGAAGGGAATGGCAGGCCCTCAGCACCCTTAAAACCACCTCCCTTCTCACATACAACAGACCAGGGCAGCAGGAAACTAAGAAACACACTGGATTCTGCTGTTGGTCACCCAAACGTGCAGCCAGAAATTAATTTTTCTCTTTTTTATAAGTATTTCTATACATCAAGGAAAGTACAGGCAGCATAGCAGAATCATAGGGCTGGAAGGTGAAACAGCAGAAGTACTGGCATTAAAGAGTGCAACACAAAGTGAAACTAGATGTGACATCCAACACCAATTCCCATAACATTTTAGCTGTGGATGGGGAGACTGTGCTGGGAACAGAGTGGTTTGTCATTCCCCCAAGCTAATCTCCAACATGATCTGAAAAAGCACACAGGAGAGGAAAAAAACCTCTTCCTCCCATTGCTTTGGGATTTTGTAACCAACACTGAAAAAAAAAAAAAATTCAGTGCCAGTAGACATAAGGCTCAACAAGTGAAAACTTTGCAGGAAAAAAAAAAAAAAAAAGTAGTTGTTTCTCAAGGAAATAACTATTTCTTGTAGCTTCTGTCCAAATGACAGGAGAAATAACATTTTGATACCAGGTCTGGGATGACTCCTTGGGACTCCTGTTATAGCATGTACTTACACTCAGGAGATGGAAACACCCCCAGTTTTCACTGCAGGCAGCAAGAAGCAGCAGCACACTTTCCAAAACCCAAAACCACCCCCTGGCCCAAACCCACCACATGAGCTGTACCTGAGATCATGACTCCACACACAGCTTCACCTGGAGCAGGCTGCAAAACACAATCCATGGTGCCCCACAGGACAAATAGCAAAAGGCTGGAAAGGGAGAGCCCTGTCTTCTGCCCAGCACAGAGGTGACCTTTCTGTTCCTTAATTACCTTGCAAACAAGTGTAAAATAGAGGAACCGATTTCACCATGGTGTGGCATACCTGAGCAGGTCCCTGCACAGCTGTGTGGAGGTGAAGCTCAGGAAATGCACAATCACCCTTAAAATCTTTCTTTTCTCTTTGTACTGAGTGACCTTCACCCCTGTATCTCCCACCAGCCCTGTGTCCCATCCCTTCTCAGGCCATCTGACACGTCAGGTGCATGAACACACCCTGTGAGCTTCTGAAAACCTGAGAAATCCTGTTGCAATCACAGAAAGAAATCAGCTGGACAGCCTGGGCACTTGAAAGGCTGTAGAGGACACGAGGTGGGGCACAATCCCAGTTCCTTAGTACATGATTACAAAAGCAGATGCCCTGCTCTTCTATATTGCTCTTTGCTTTTTTTTTTTTTTTTTTTTCCTTGAAAAAAATTGTACCTTAGTTAACTGCCTTTCTTCACTCGAACATTCAGGAAACCAGTAATGATATAACTCAAGTCTAAAATTTACTTTTCCTCAGATGGTGTTGCACATCTCAACAGAGTTTTTTAAGATATTATTTTTTAATTATCACTGAGATCTGTGTAGCTGTAATACTGGAAAAATATCCTAAAAATTGATATAGCACCGAGGGCTAGAAAACACAAGAGTGACTGATGAGTAGTCCTGATAATTCTGTATATCAGGAAGTGGAATGAGAGATGGATAGATAACATAATGTTGTTATATAGCCACAAAAACAAGCCTATAAAGATATTCCCAGAAATTAAAGCCCAGGCTGTCTCACCACCATTCTTTGCTGTGAAATAAATGATACCTATGGAAGAATGCAAACCCCAAGGACACACCAAAATACAAAAAGGAGAGAAAAACCCTTATTTTAAAGAACTGAAACCAAAGACCTTGACAGAGTGAAGATTGTCCTGTATCTGCTGTCTCCACGTCTGGATGGATCCCAGGAGGAGCAGCCAGCACTGAGTCCATCCCCTGCCAAAACAGGGTTTGCTCTCACACCACTTTTACACCAGTTTAGCTCCTGTGCTCTGGGGCTGCTCCTTTAATGTTCTAAGGGGAAAAACCCCTTCGAGCCAGCGCTGTCTGTGAGGTTTCTGCTGCTGACAGAAGGTACAGGCTGGGGAAAAGGTCTGTCTGCTCCTGCTCCTCTGATGGCTGAGGAAAAGGTATCTTGGAGAAGAAAGGGATAAGAAGCCCCAAGAATGAGAGAATTTGGCTGAAATCCCCACCAGTAAAACATACTTTCTCTTTGCTAGCCTCCTGCAGAATATGTCTTCAAGCTATTGGCAGATTTGGACATACATAAAGTATCTTTTGCTAATATATTTTCACGTTAAGTTGATCCAGATACTTTCTGAAATTAGCTACCTTCTTCCAACTAATGTGTATTAGCCATGTACTTCTATTAACTCAGCCCAGTGTCAAAATACAGCAGTAGAGGTTAATATTGGACATAGCTGTTTTTCTAGCCATTCATATCACTTTTATTTCCTTTCCTTTTTTGTTCTCTCCTTAACCTCCTTTTTACTGCTGTTAAATTCCTTGCTCTCATTTTTGCAGGAGTTCAGCCTTCCAGCCCGCTCTCTGATGCTGTTAGACATCAGCTCAGGCTCAGACTTATTACTTCTGATATGTCACTCCTCAGGCAGGGAGCCTAAAGCAACACTGCTCCCTCCAGCCCTCGCAGGCTTCAGCTGGATCCTCACCGACCCACAGAGCACAGCTCTTTCTGCAGCAGGAACACAGAGGGAATGTGTGGGCCTGAAGAGTAAGGCCAACACCTGAATTTACACTGAGCCTCTGAAACGGGAGACTAAGCAGGAGGTCAAGATGCACAGAGGTGATTTAGCCATGTTAGCTCCCTGATATCATGTATAAATATATTTTTAATGTATTTATATGTAACTGGTATAGCACTGGAGAAGGAGAGGAAAGCAGGAGAACAGCATATTCAGGGCCTATTTAGTACATGAAAAGCACCAATCATCTCTTAAAACTGATGTCCCAAATTATTCCTGTGCAGAAAAGTGCCAGCAGAGCTGATTTGTTTGCCTCCTTCTGCTCGAGGGTCTGACAGGAATCCATCAGACCTGTCCCATTTCCCAGTCCTCTTCCCCCCCATCCCTGCCTCCTCTCTGGTCACCTCCACCTTATTTCCAGTGCTACCTTTGCTGCTGACAGTGAGACACAGCCCTTCTTTCTAGGAACACTGGCATGATGAGTTTGATGGTTACTGGCTGTCATATGCACAAGGTGCATAAACTAAGTGAGTAAAAAGACATCAAATATTTTCTTATTCTCTCTGCTCTGTGGCACCAGGAAGTGCAACATATGAAAAGGAAATACAGTCATTGAAATGAATAGTCCCTTTTTTTGCTCTAGTTTCTTCACCTTTTTTCTTTCCCACAGTGGTCTCTGCATTCCCTTGTTTCCTTCAAGCTGCATAAAGTACTGAGCACTGATGAGGTCTAAAGTCTATTTAAAACCCCAGAAAGGGCTTTTAAGGTTATATCTGAGTCCTTGGACCAGTTAGAACTGGAAGAAGAAATGTCTGTGATTTAATGTCTAATAAACAAACCACCAAGGTCAAGATGGCATCTTCTCCCATATCCATAACTGCTTCCCTCAACATTTTGAGCTGTTGCATGTATCAGCAGTACTCCCTCCAGTGCCCAGCCATGTTTAATTTCCTTTCTAGAAATGACTTCCCAAAGAGAAGTGGGTGTGAATTATTACATTGTAAAATAGATTTTTAAAAGATGAGCCATGCCAAGTGTGAAATAGTTATTGTGTGACGAGCAAACATAGTGGAGGTTTATCCTGTGAATTCTGGACCTAGGTTTAGACACAACGAAAAGGCGGAGGGACAAGTGATTTTAATAGCCTGGTTTAGAAAACAAGCCTGGAGATTGTGATGATCACCTCAACTGTAAATGTATTTCAAATTAGAAATGCTTCACCCTCGAAAAATAAATGTATGTTGTTCATCCCTGGACCTAGGGCCAACTATTCCTGTTTATTTAAAGGACTATCCCTTCCAAGGACTTTCCAGCCATGCTGGGCTCAACCTGCAGCCTTTCACAGCACAGCTGAGTGCTGTTGCCCTGTCCTGCCCAGTGGTCTGATCCAAAAGTCAATCCAGGTCTGATCCATTTTGGGAACCTGGAGTGTGTGGCACTGCTTCCCACGGCAGATCCAAGCACTGTAGGACCTTGGCTTCTAACATTTTTCCCTATTTACAAAACATTATATCAAAAACCGTTACGCTGGTAACAAAATTGCAATCAGAAGTCCGGAAATCGCTAAATAAAGCCCATTTTACTGCTTAACTTCAAGGAAAACCATAAAATAATCAGTCCTCTCTTTCCTCGATATATTTTCCTCACAGTTTGCGATGCTCCATGGGGTATTTCGCTATGTGAACTCCGTGACGGTTTGGCTCCAAATTATCTGAACATAAAACTGAGCTTATGGAGCCTCACTCAGAGGTTGTGTGGACCCTTTTTATTGGCAGGGACTTTAAAAGAACCTTAATAAACCTTATAGGCTTGAGGGACTTTTTGGTTGCTGGCTCTTGCCAGCCACACTGCTCAGGTCCCTCTCTCAGCGCCCGCGTGGAAAGCGGGCTGGAACCACAATCCAGGGATTTTATAGGGCTGGATTACCTGCCGGCGTTGCCTTCTTCCTTCCCAGAGAATCTCAGAGCTATTTTCTTTGAAAGCAAGCAGGTGATGCTGCAAGGATACTCATAACTTAATGCAGCTTGATCACCCAAGATTATGGGCATGGCCAAAACTAATAGGGTGTCTAAAACAGAGCCGGGGGACCATTTGCTGGTAGGGGGAAAGGGATGATGTGATTAAAGCTGAAGCACGTCCACCCATGTGCAAGCCATGGAGTTCTGACTCCGTGGGTTTTCCTTAAAGCATGAATTTCTTTTCAGGATTTTATTACTGCCTCCAGTGATGCTGTAATTGCACGTGTAGGGCAGCAGGCCCCAAGTTTAATCTGCATTTCTCAGGGCCTAAGCTCTGTGCGGGCTGCCCGTGTTTGCACAGAGCTCAGCATAACAGGCATCCAGTCCTGGCTGCATTCTGTGGTTGCTGTTTTAATTCAAGTCATAATAAATAATAATGTCAGGTTGGAAATAAATCTTCTCTGTTTGGTCCATGACTGATCCTTCAGCTTGGTGCATGGTAGAAGCCCCAGCTGGGAAGGTTTGCTGCATCCCATCCTGGGTCTGACTCTGCACCACCCCTTCTGGCTCTGTCTCAGCTGTTTTCACTCAGGGCATTGGTACACTACAGATAATTTCTCCTGTTCTTTCATTCTGAGGCTGGTCACTGGTATTAAAAACACTGCACAGGTTTGTTCACTCAGATCTCTCTGATCTGCATCATCTGGAGTGACCCAGTGCATCATTTCTTCATTTCTCAGTTACCTTGGCTTTATTAAGAAGCACAAACTCCTTAACAGTAATTATTCAGGCAGAGCATAGCTGCTTAATAGCATTTTCACAGGCAGCCAGTGACTATTGAAATATTGCTTTTTATATGAACTGAAAGAATCAGGACAAATATCTCATGCTGTTTGTATTTTACAATTAAGAAGTCTTCATTATTGCTGTAAATCATCATTATCATGGCACAGTAACAATGAAACAGCAAAACTATAAAGCACTGCAGTTAGCTCAGATACAGCTGATATCACTTTGCTTTTCAGTGTTGTATATTCTTAGACCAATGCTCCATGCCAGTCCCTGTAGCCAAAAATACATCAAGAGCCTAAAAAAAGTAAAATGGACACATCACTTCAAAATTATTTCAAACAACATATTTCTTTTTCTTTTCTTTTTTTTTTTCCCTTTATACAGAGCCACAGAGAGAATGGGAAAGATTAAAACTCACCAAAAGCATTGCTTAATTCCTCACCAAGGTGCAAGTAAATAAAACGTGCCAAGGTAAGTCCAAATCACAAAGAGTTTTCAAGAGGGGAAGGTTAATCATTTCTGTCAAACGTTGGAAATGTTAAATGGTTTTTAAATCAAAAATATAGGCACCACCAGTGACTCAAGCTGTGCTTTAGACATGTTTGGGGTGATTTTTTTCCAGCAGCCAGTGCTTGTCTCTCACATACCTTCTGTTTGTCTGAGATGAAATCGGGTGGCAATAAATGGAGCACTTACTGGAGGAACCAGGTACTTGCAGCAGCAGAGCCATTTGTTCAGAAGGTACAAATTCAGGCTATTTGGAGAACCACAGTCCTTGGAATGGAGCGCCCTGCAGTGCAAGCCAGGGGTGCTGGACACCTCCCACAGCCCCCAAATGCCCACCACAGCCCTCAGAGGTCCTCAACCCACGGAAGAGATGGGGCACGGTGGGAAACAAGGACTGGGAGTCACCACAGTCCCCCCATCAGCTGCGTTCATGTTTCATCCTAATGGCTAAAATGACTCGCAAATGAGGCCAGATTATAGGGCCAACCTAATTCACTTAGACTGATGTAAATCTGTTACAGCATCACATGTTGGGGCTCACCACAGAGCAAAAGCTGCTGATAACCCCCCCACCCTCAGGGATGAAGGGAAGCAGATTCCTCCCAGCCAGACCCAGTCCAAGGCCCGTTGAAGTCGGTACAAGCTCCTTCAGCTCCAGTGGGTTTGGGATAAGGCCCGCAGTGAACTCCGAGCCAGCTCTGCTGCCAAAATGCAAAATCCTTTTCCATTGGCTTTGCCAGTTTGGTGTGATACATGTGTGAAGGAGCTTGGGGCAGGGGGGGAAGTTTTTGAGGGTTTGTTTTTTTTTTAAACTGAGGAATGATTTCACCCTTGCCAGCACGTGAACTATGTGCAAATTGCAGAAGAGGAGATGGGAGATCTTTTTCCTGAAGCCACCAGCTCCCTTCTGCAGAGGGTGGATGTGTCCATCACAGGGACCCCTGGGTCCCCCAAAGCCAGTTTAATCCGCTCTCTGTGCTGCAGAAGGGCAAAACTGGAGTCATCAGTACAGAGCCCTGCGCACCACACCCAGCTGGAACAGAAGGAGGCCTGATAAAGCATGGGATGTGGTAGAAAAGTATCCCTCAGACAGTGGTGAGACACCCATGCCAACATAACAGGACCTGATGCAAGCTGGTATAATTTTTATCCATTTTCCCTATAAAACAACACTGCCCTGAGCCATCCCTCAGCTTTCTCTGCCACTCAGCTCTTTCCCCACTGCCTAGTTTTATGTTGCACATGTCCCACACAAGATGCTGTTGCCCCTTTGGCTTTCCAGGGGAAGGGCTCTGCTTTCCTGTGGCTTTCAGAGCATGTAGCCCAGCCAGTCTCAGAATTAAACTGGGGCTTTTCCAGGCTGCCTCAATATAAACAGTTTCAGTAGGGCACATGTTACACGGTAAGATCATCCGAAACCAAACATTTTCCCACTGCACACAATAAACATCCATAATAAATTACATTATACAAAATATATTTATGGCTAATTTTTTAATTTAAACCACCTGGGAAATTTTTGTTAGGCTGGTTGATATGGAGGTCTCAGTATTCTGGTAATCTAATGATATCTAATAGACAAAATAGTATGATGTTACAGCAGTCTCAAAGCTTTCATTTTCTGTATCCCTCTCAGAGATCAAACTGGCAGAACCCATATTTTTTGAAATTTTATACGTAATTGGTGATGCAATTGCCAAAAATAACCTATTCATAGAAGTCTTGCTCTTCTGGTTTCTAACTTACTGTAATCACGGAACAGAGCAGCCCCTCTGCTTTGCAATGGAATATGGGTTTGGGTCAGGGAGCAAGGGCTACGATTGTGTTCAGTTTCCATTCTGTGGATTATTTTACAGGCAATTTAAATTTAGTTTGGAGTTTAAACAGGGCTAAAATGTAGTGCACCCATTCAGACATATAAGCAATTCTTCAGAAAAGAAATAAAGCTGTAACTTGGGTATGTTTCTTTTCTGAACCAAAATTTTGCTCCAATATAAGATTTTCTAAACAAAAGCTATCGGTGTCGAAGGAGACATAAGTGCTTCTGTTGCATAAATTAAGCTCAGAACTGTAATCCTTCCACTATAAAACTCTCGTGCTCATCACAGATCAGCCAAGATTTCCAAAAAGACTCAAGACCATCACAGATCTCTCTCCAGTCAATACAAATCCCAGCTCAAGCCGTGCTGTGGATCTGCAATGAGCGCTGGAGGCTTGGTAGTTGCTGGACTCGTTTTAAAGTGCAGCCCATAGCTTTAGCTACTTCCTTGCCTCCTGTTGTTCCTGGGACTTGGAGGCCATGTGGTACATTTCAGCCTTAACTCTGAATTTCCTTTATTCAGAGATCAAACTCTGACATTCCCTCAAGGTAGTGGGGGTTATGTCGTTGCGTATATCCCAGTTTAAAAGATAATGCTTCACTGAAACAGACCACAGCATTAAACCCTGAAATAAAACGAATTGTATTTCACTTCCCAACTCTTATTGCTGGATTAACTCACATTTCTTTTTCTTTGTTACATATTTAGCACCAAATACAATATTCATTGCAGGCTAGCTTCCCTCCTCCCACACGTATCCGTGGCTGCCCTTTCTTCCAGCAGCACTGGAGAAGGCAATGCCTCAGCATAGCCTAGAAATGCAAACAAAAGGGAGGGAACATAAAGTCACTGAGTGATCAGACAGGGCTTCTTTATACCCTGAGAAATTTAAATTTTTTTTTATTTAAAATGGCAGTGCAAAGAGATAGAGTCCTAGGGACAACTACATTCACTTCTCCTTAGCTTCTCCATCCCCTTCCCCACCTTGCTGTTTCTCTGCCAGCAAACACCTCCCTCCAGCAGCTCCTGCAGCAAAAGGGTCCTGGAGGTGCTTCCTGATGCTTACTGGTCCATATCATGAACTCTACTGGTCTTGTCTGGGTGTCAGGAACCTGTTTCACAGGCACATGGCAGGAACCCACTGGAAATCCATCACAGAGCAGCGACCAAACCACTGACCCCAGACCCCGTTCTCTGTATCCAAACCTCAGCTCCTACACCCTGTTCCTCCTTTCCATCTTTGAAAAATCCATCATTGCCCTTGCCCTCAGACCTGGGGATGGGGCTGTGGGTGCCTGTGATCCAGGTAAGCAGTGCTGAGGATGGAAAACACTTTGAGCCAGATGTTGGTTCTGCATTGTCGGAGCTGAACCTGGTTTTTTTAATGACCATTTAGTTTTTAAGTGCATTCCTGTGATCCCAGCCTTAAGCTTATGTCTCCATATGAAGCTGCATGGCTTTAACTGGGTGCATAGATTATAAAATCAGGAAGAGTGGTCTGGTCTGCTACCCCTGTATAACACAGGCTACAGGAATTCCCTAAATTAATTCCTGTTTGGACTAGCTCATATCTTTTTAGAAAAACAGCCAACCTTAATTAAGACAAAGGAATTCCACTGATGTTGAAACCCACCCAGCTCTCAGTAAATAGCTTTACTGGTTAAATGCCTTCACTACTTAAAACATAAACTGCATTTCTAATCTGAATTTGTCCAGTTCTAGCTCTGTCTATGGAATAACATGACACTTGCATCTGCTAGTTTAAAAACCATGTGGGATTAAACTTCTTTCTGCTCCTCATAAGCTACTTCTTGCCTAACTAAACTGAAATGATGTAAAACTGATTGTATTAAATTACAGCAAAAGAACACCAACTTGCTCCAAAAATGACAGCAAACCTAGTTAAATTTTAAATAAACAAATATTATGAATTCTTGGTTAGAAACCTAAGTGTCTGAACAAGCCCTTCCAAAGCTAAAGTACAATTGTTTAAAAAGTGGTTTACTGCAAAGCAAGGCAATTTCTGTGGACAATGTTACATTAGCTGAGATTTATAAAACTCCATCTGCTTCCCCACTGCCTTTTCCTCATCCACCTTGGGCTGCAGCAACCACCAACACTTTCTTCCACCACATACCTGTCCTGGCAGAAAATTCATCCCACTTTCTTCTTCAGCAACTCAGACAGCTTTAGCAGGGAGCTGTGCTCCCCAGGACAGGCAGAAATACCTTCTCTGTCCAGCCACCTTTACTTCCATGGGAAGGCAATAAATATTTTACAATGGATATTCCCACCACGGAAGCACACAATTAATGTATTTGGGAAGCACCCCAGGGAACAACACCCAGGCTGCTGCATATGAGTACTGTGTTGCCTTCATGCATCCTGAACATCTCAGAGCCTTTGTGGGTGTACAAATATTGGTGTCAGGGCTACAAGCACCTCAGGAGCCTGTGCAAACCACAATCTCTCTCTAAACTACACATTGTACATATGTTAATTACGATTACCAATACCCGTGTCTGTGCACACACAGACATAGGTATTATGCACATAAATAAATCTACCTCCGTGGCATAAGCAAAAAAATATGTTCTGAACACACATGTGTGCACACATCTCTGTGAGCACAGCCACATCCACACTTACGTGCACTTAAATAAGTAGGTGAATAGGTGAATATGAACACTAATAGCCATTTATGGAAACAACAATGAAAGCTGTCCCTGGAGCCCGCCTAGGGTAGGGCAGCCAAAATGATTGAGTATGTACAGGGCACTGCTGCAGCAATGGCACTCACTTGGGCCTCCTTTTAGAAATGATTAATATTTAACCGACTTGGTGAACCTGGCTTTGGTTTTAGTTATGATTAGATAACAAGGTGCACAGAGCTGTCCCACTGAGGACGTGGCGGGATGTCCGAGCAGCTGCCACTTGTGCTTTGCTAGAAGACAGACAGAAAGTGAGAAGGGGAGAGAGGGAGAGATAGGAGACAGTGAAAAACAAAAAAAAAAACCCCAAAAGTGCTCAGCTCCGTTTGTGTTTGTTTGGAAATAAAAGGAGGAAAAGCAGCCCGAGAGGCCGGTGTAATAAGATGCTGTAGCTTTCATGAAAGAGGTGAAATAATTTTAAACACAGACACACAATGAGTTTATTTATTTAGAAAGTTGTTAAATAGAGTCTGGGAATTCAAATATTCAATGTTGACATTGTACAGAGCTGGCAGGGAGCCAGCCCCAGCTCTCCAGAGGGACCCAATGGCCACGGCGCCCAGGCCCTCGCCCCTCCCAGCCCACTAACTAGGTAAAAGCCATTAGTTATACCCACAAGCAATATCTGAATCCGAGTCAAATAATGTTGCCTCAGCCAGCCGAGTTCAAAGGCGTGTAAGTGTGTTTGGCTTTTTAGTGGTGGAACTGCAGCAATATGTCACACTTTTGAAAGAGTTTTGTAAACAGTTCCTTCCCCTTTGTAGAAACATTTCTTAAGTTTCTTGTACCCCATGTAAACAGCGTTAATTAACAAGGGTTACATTTTTCATTTACAAGCAGGGCTGTATTAATAACGAGCTCGCCTTTCGGACCGTCCTTTTCCTTTTCCTTTGTGTCCTTTCTCTGCCCGGCATCGCGGCCGGCCCGGGGTGGCCGGGGAGCAGCCAGGAGGCACCGCAGAGATCAGCCCTGGGCTCAGCCCCGGGCCGCAAAGTTGGTCCCAAATTCAGGGGTGGCTCTGGGCCCTGAGTAAGAGAGGAGGATAAAAAGTGGGGAGAGGAAAAAAAATGGAAGGAGGGAAAAAAAGAAGGAGGAGGTAAGAAAAGAAGGAGGAGATAAGAAGAGGAGAGAAGAAAAGAAAAAAGAAAAAAGAAAAGAAAAGAAAAGAAAAGAAAAGAAAAGAAAAGAA
>VZUI01050149.1:0-13018 GCA_013401135.1 Cettia cetti
GAGCACCCCTGGGTGCTCTCCAAGCTCTCCTGTCCCTGCACAGCCCCACAATCCCACCCTGAGCACCCCTGGGTGCTGGCCAAGCTCTCCTGGAGCTCTGGCAGCCTCGGGGCCGTGCCCATTCCCTGGGGAGCCTGGGCAGTGCCAGCACCCTCTGGGGGAAGAACCTTTCCCAAAATCCAACCCAACCCTGCCCTGGCCCAGCCCCAGCTCTGCCCTGGGTGCTGTCCCTGTCCCAGGAGCAGAGATTGGAGCTGCCCCTCGGGAGGAGCTGCAGAGCCCAAGGAGTCTCCCCTCAGTCTCCTCCAGCTGCACAATCCCAGCCCCTCAGCTGCTCCTCCATGGCCCCTCCAGACCCTTCCCATCTCCATGTCCCTCTTGGGAGGCTCTCCCAAGCTTTAGAGATATTTTTTTCCATTGTGGTGCCCAAACTGTGCCCAGGACTGGAGGTGAGGTGCAGAGCCAGGCTCTCACACGGGGCACGAGGGACTCCCAGTGCCTGACCCAGGATCCCAGAGCTCCCTGCCCTCCCTGCACCCTCCTCAGCTGGCAGCAGCAGAACTGCTGCCCTCTGCTCCGTGGACATTGGACCTGGGGCTGAAAACTCCTCCAGGACAGTGAGAAGCGTTGTGATGGTCTGGGACAGAGCAAGGGGAATTGGGGAATGAGGGAGGAAATGAAGCCAGCCCTGGGGAGCTCTGGGCTCTGCCTGACCCTGGAGGCTCTCCTGGCAGGGAATGAGGTGGCCCAGACAGCTCTGTCTGCTCCTGCTGCAGGGCAGGATAGAGCCCTGCTCTGTCCCAGGCAGCAGAGCAGGAGTTACATAATTCACACCCACGGACGAGCAGATATCGCTGCAGGGCTGATGGATGTGAGTACAACCCTCAAAACCCATTAGACTGTCACCTAAAATATAAGCTAAAATTAACTTATGAAATCAGCATGAGATTAAGATCACAGTATTTACATGGAGAAAAGGCAGCTGCTGCAAATACTTGGGTTTGCATCCTCAAAGAACTTGCACAGGAGAGCTCCTTGTGCCACCCAAATCCCACCCTGCCACATCCCAGCCAAGGCCCTGCAGCACCCTGGATTACTCTTTTCTCCTTATAATATATTTGAAAGTCTTCAAACTTTAATCCAGCTGTCCCCTTCACGTGCTGAATCCTCCCCTTTTGTTTTCACACCAACACAACATTTTGGGATATGCAGCGCAGTGAGGACGTGGAGCTGCTGGAGAGAGTCCAGAGGAAGCACCAGGATGAGCAGAGGGATGGAGCAGCTCTGCTGGGAGGAAAGGCTGGGGGAGCTGGGATTCTGTGCTGAGTATTTTAGTATTTGGAGTTACCAAACACTCTACAACAATGAAAAAAACAAATCTCTGACTTAGGCAGGGATTTAGGCACACTACACTGCACAGCAGAGCTGTTGTAACAATCTTTTCTCCTTTGTAAATGCTGAATAAAACCAAAGATCAAACACGGGTTTAATCAGAAATATCTTGATCAGTTCCTCATTAGAATTGCTCCTCCAAAGCAAGTTCACAGCCTCTTCCAAACCACACAGCAGTTTAATGATGAGTAGAGGATGATGAAAGAGGCAGAGTCCTGGCTTTTGCTGCATATTCCATAATCACAATGTGATTACTATCCCCTATTTTCTGTCACACACAAGGCTGAATGTTCAACAACACCACAGAGCCGTGCTCAGGGGAGCTGAGGGAATGAAGCACCTCATTCCCAATGTTCTCAATAATTGTCATTAATTTCCCTTCCATATTCTCCAAGTGCTGAAGGCAGAGTCCAGGCTGTGTTTCTGCACAGGAATGTTTGTCATTTGGCTGCTGTACAGAAGAATTTTACCTCACAGAGATACCACTGCTACACACATGTACAACTCAAGCTTCAGCTCAGGAGTTTAGGAGCAGAGAAGGACTGGATGTAGACCCATGACACAGAGTGGGAAAATGAAGGTTTAGGCTCATACCAAACATACCCTGAGCACCAGATTTCTCACAGAACTGAGAATTTGAGAATTATTGCCTCCTGCAATAACCGGGTGCAGAACTGGGGTGCACAGAGCCCACAGCTCTTCAGGAGTTGTGCTGCTGCTGCTCCTGGGCTCAAAGCATTTAATGCCTTGTCTTATTATACCTCTTCCTGTAAAAATTCCCACAAAAAAAGCCCTACCCTGTGCCCAGAGATTTGTTACCTCCTGATCAAAACCCCCTCAGGCAGTTCTTAGCCATTCTCAGCATTCCCAAACCCTTGTTCCCATCTTTGCCCAAAGCCTGGGACTTGCAAGATGTTCAAATCAGAAACCACAAAAGTCCTGCTCTGCTTTTTCAAACAATATCTGCAGTCAGGAAAATATTGTTAAATGAGAGGCATTTAGTCAAGACCCTTGGTATTAAAATATCCAGGCTCTGCCCTTTTCCCACTGCCTGTTTACACCTTGGATAGCAAAAGACAAATACAGCTATTGGCTGTCTAACTTCTATTATTTCCTGGAGAGTTTCCCAGTTTCAAGCCTCCAGAGAAACGAAAAAGTTCCTTGCAGTTACCTCTGCTAATGGAAGACTTGGCACAGACAGGACAAAACATTGATTTCTAAAATACATTTTATTTGAGACCCCCCTCCACCCCAGACTCCCTGTGGGACTCCAAGCCACACAAAAACAGCTCCCAGCTCATTTTGAGCTTTACTATAAAAACCAAAGTTTGGTAAATATAATTCCAGTGGTGGCAGCCAGAAACCTTGCAGGCCCTGATGTTCAGCAGCTCATTTTTATGGCCCTCACTCATGTGGAGGCTCCAGACAGGTGTCCTCCCTAAGCAAGGACGTGCAACGTCCTTGGTTCAAGAGCAGAGCACTTAAATTCCTCGTTTTATTTAAACCTCCTTCTACATCCCCAGCTAAGTGCATGTTCTGAATACTCTCCATAAAGCCCTCATCACATTTCTCACTTCAAATAAACAAGAGAGGAGGTCAAGGTGCTTTGAGGATGGGAAGTGCAGGCTCTCAGCTGGGATGGAAGCCAGATCCACCCAGGACCAGCACATTTCTCCAGCCTGACAAGCTCCGGGAGTGTTTGTTAATTGTGTTTAATTGTGGCTGAGCAGGGCAGAAGCTTCCAGCAGGAACGTGCTTCTCTGCAGAGGTCCCTGATTCCTGGAAATAGCCACCCCTGGGGAAGGGGGCAATGCAGAGGTGGGGACAAAGGGAATTTTGGCAGCCTGATGCTGAGGGTCAGCCCTGGAAACTCAGGGAAGGGGCTGTGGAAAGCCCCTGGCATTGCAGCTGCCCTGGGCAAAAGCTGCCAATAAGGTCCAGGCCATTTTTGCCAAGGCCTGGAGCCAGGCCTGCCCTGGGATATCCCAGTTTTTAAGATGGTTTTCACATCCCTCCACAGCCCTTTCCAGATCTGCACTCACTGTGCCTCTGTGCAGAGACACTGCTGCTAAAAATTACAACAAAAAGTTCATTTTTGTGGCCCAGCTTTTAGTCCAGGGAATTTTCATGTGCACAGATTGCTCTCATAAAAGCAGATGAAACCTCCCAGAGGCCTGACCTCCCTGTGGGGCCGAGCACAAACACAAACAGGAGCTGCCCCTCTGCACTCTCCCACTTTATTTACAGAGCCTGTGTGTCTCCCTTGCTCCACAGCTGCCATCAGAGAGCACACTATTAATTTGCAGAAGCTGGAGCCAGGCTTAAAAACTCCATTAATTAAGTGTTGGCGGAGGTGTTTGGAAAGATGTTCCCATAAATATAGTGCTTTAAAGTGTTTCCCTAGAAACTGAGAAAAGAGTTGAACAATATGAAAAATACCCAGGCTGATGACTCCCCCATGGATGGAGCAGTGCCTGGGCTGGAGGGAGAATTTAGGAAGGAGAACTCTTCTCCCCAAGGTTTTTTTGGCTACTGGAAAGTTTTGGGTGGCAGCACAAAATGCAGAAGTGAGGTTCTTTATTATTCCTTGCTTCCCTGTGCCCTCCTGCCCTGCCCTGGTGTTGGCAGGTGGGGAATGCTCTGTGAACCCTGTGCCTGCAGGTTCAGAAAAGCCCCGGGTGTTTGAGTGCTCCCAGCTTATGGGTTCCTCCCAAGGTGTCCCTGCTGTGCCCAAGCCCCTCAGTACCTCCAGGCAGGGAGAGGATAAACCTGGCAAACCCCACAGCCTCTTGCAGCTGGCTCCTTACAGCACTTCATGGAATCACTGAGGTTGGAAAAGTCTCCCAGCCCACGGAGTCCCAGCTGTGCCCATCCCCACCTTGTCCCCAGCCCAGAGCTCTGAGTGCCACCTCCAGGGATGGGCACTGCAAACCTCCCTGGGCACTGCCAAGGCCTGAGCCCCCTTTCCATGGGGAAATTCCTGCTGTGCCCCCCTGAGCCTCCCCTGGCCCAGCCTGGGGCCGTTCCCTCTGCTCCTGTCCCTGTCCCTGGGAGCAGAGCCCGACCCCCGGCTGTCCCCTCCTGGCAGGGAGTTGTGCAGAGCCACCAGGGCCCCCCTGAGCCTCCTTTTCTCCAGGCTGAGCCCCTTCCCAGCTCCCTCAGCCCCTCCTGGGGACCAGGTGGAGAAGACAGGGCTTGGCAGAAAAATCTTCTCAATCAGTTCATTTATCTCTGCAGAAATGCAAGAACAAATCCCTCTCTGGATGGATGCTGCTGATATTACAGAAGGATTAGAGTTGATCTTCCCTTGGAAGGGGAATGAGGAAGAGAGCTCCAGGCTGATTGTGGCCTGTTAAATGACATTTTATAGCCTGTTATTTCTCACCTAAACAGAAGAGTGATCAAAGGACTTGAGATAAACAATGATTTAATGACTTCAAGTGCAGAAGCTGGAGAAGTTTTGAAAAGAGCTTGTGTACACAAGAATAAACTCTTCAGTTGTAACCTGCTGGAGATATCCTCAGCTGTTTGCTTTCCATGAATCCCCACTGCCAGGGCACTCAGAGCACACAAACTCTCCCCCAAACTCCTTCCATTTCCTGCCCTTTGGGTCACTTTGGTGCCTGTTTGGTTGCAACCTCCCAGCCCAGCTCTTGTCCCCCTCAGGGGTGCCTGGCAGTGTCCTGAGCATGGGGGGCTGAGGGCACAGTCCAGCTCCTCTGCTGGGACACCCCTGCAGCTCCAGGGATGGAGCTTTGGGTCCCTCTCTCTCCCTTGATGACTTTTCCTGCTGTTTCTCCCAGGTTTGGATGGCGAGGGGAGATCCAGGACCTTTCCTGCCTCCTCCTGCCTGTGCCCAGCCCCAGGAGCCAAACCCCAGCAGCTCCACTCCTTGTGATCCACAGGGGAAAGGAGCCTCCTGGGGCAGCACACAAACTCCAGGATTTGGGGCTCCTCAAACACACAATTCCCTGCCAAGGGCACAGATGGAGGTGGCTTGTCAGGGCCAGTGTTCCCCGTGCCTCTGTACCAGGGCTTTGGGTTAAAAACCAAGATTTTTTCCTTTGCTTCCAAACAAACACAACCAGTCCAACGGATCTGATCCCTTGTTCCCCCACCTTGCTGCTCATTCCTCAAAGTCAAGATAAGATTAATGAGCCTCACACAGAGCTGCTGGAGGGCTCTGCACTTTTCCAGCCACAAAAACACCTTCAGCAACAAAATGAGAAAACTAAAGCTGATAAAGCCAAGTTTGGAAGCAATTAACATCAATCTAAAATTTAGCTGGTTTAGGGGCTCAGCTCAAAAATAAAAAGCAATTACTACTGTGGCAAACTGAAATAATACATTGTTTTTCCATAGTTGATTTAGCAAAAGGAGTCTGCCTTCACCAGCAGCTACAATTAAAAGGGTTTTGTAAAAGCTGTTTACCTGCACTAAGGGTGCTGGTGACTTTTTTTTCTCCAGACTGTAACAGCCTGTCCCCCACACCTGAGGAAGCAAGAATCCTTTATCCAGTGTGAAATACTCATGACAATATCCCAAAATCTGTCTGGAGCACAACTGTGGGGTCAATTCCTGCACGTGCAGGAAACCCCACAATGAAAAGCCAGTGTCCATGAAGGAGACAAAGGAGTCCTGCAACTTTATTTGAATAAAAGGAGAGAGTCCAAAACCCTGAGGGACTTCTCAAGTTTCCTTTTATCCTAAACTCCCTGCTGCATGTAGCCCTCCTCCTTTCCCCATTGGTTCTAGTTTGTGCTGACCCTTTTACCTATTACCCTAAAGTTCAGGAGTCAAACTTGTCTGGGTTCTCTAACAACCTTGCCCTTGATGTTGGTGGAGACACTAAGAGCCATTTCAAAGCCATTAATTAGTACCCTTCCCTCACCCATGGAATTATTTGTAAGGACATCAGCACACATCTTCCCCTGTCGAGCATTGAGGAGATTTTCCAAGGGAAACATCAGGTGCCAGCATTCTCAATTAATTGCCATTTCCCAGCTTGGTGCAATGGGTAAATGTGAAAGAAAAGGAATGAAAGGTGGGGAGGAAAAAAGGTGGTGGAAAAAAAGGGCAGGGGGAAAAAGAATGGGAAAAAAGGTGGGGAAAAGGCAGGAAAAAAACAGGCTAAAGGAAAAAAAGTGGAGGGGAAAGGGGGTGGGGAAAAAGTGTAGGAAAATGGTGGGGAAAAAAGGCAGGGGGGAAAGGGAGGAGAAGGGGCAGAGGGAAAAGGGCAGGAAGAAAAGGCAGGCAGAAGAAGGCAGGGCAAAAATGCCGTGCAGAACTGGTGTGGATAAGAGCCACCTGTGCCCCAAAAATCTGAGAGAGTGAGATTTATCTACCACGAGATAATGAGGGGCTGTTGGACCAACAGAAGCTCTCCTTCATTCCTGGAAATTGGGAATGCTCTGCAGGGGTGATGGGAGTCCTACCCAAGTCTAGGGAGGTTTTCAGAGTCTTTCAAAGGAGTGGCACAATTGTGACTTAGGCTGGCAAGAGCCCAAGAAAGGCAGAGTTTGGCCTCTCTAGATTGCTGTAACCAATTTGAGGTTTTCATTTCAAACCACTTGACAGGATCTCATTAACCTACTGCCTATAATAAATGTACCCAGCAACAATCGGCGAGGCACATGAAATTAAAAAACCCAATAAAATATAAATAGGGAATACTCGTGGGTCATTTAGATTTCTACTCTGGAATTAGAGAAAATGAGGTCTGCCACCTCCCTCGAGCTGTGATGAATGCAAGTTCCAAGCTGAACTGTCAAAAATTTCCAGGAATGTCTCTCCAACATCACGTTGCAACCTTTTCAAAATTCATAACATTTTCTCCTGAAAAGAAATCCTTGACTTGTCTAGGCCGCATTTGACACTTCTCCAAATACCAGGGTGATGCCACATCCTCGGAGAAGCTCCAGGAGCCCCCAGACCAGGCCCTGCTGCATGAGCAGAGACTCTGATCTGCAGGCAAAGAGGAAATGCCACCCTGCAGCCCTGCCAAAGGCTCTGGGGTCACTGCCCTGCCGAGCTCAGGGGCTGCAGGAGCCCAGCCCTTCCTCCTACCTCACATTCACATCAAGTTCTTCCATCACAGGCAACAGGCACAGGTAGCTGGGAGTTCAATGTCCATAGAAGAGGCCTCATCCTGCAGCAGAGAGAGAAATACATGGATTACTGCCAGGATCTCCCATAAATGCAGATTTTCCCCAGTGAAGACACCCACTGGAGCATCCAAGGCAGGTGCCCTTGGCTTTTTTGGCCTCCTGGGTGCCCACCAGCTCCTGCACAGCTGCTTTAGACCAGCACTTCCAGGCCTTTTTCCATCAGGCAGCTTTCCAGCTCTTCCCCCAGCCTGGTTGTGCCCATTCCAAATTACCTGCACACCTGCAAGGCTTGCCCAGGAACTTCCCAACTTCCAAAGCTACAAAAAGTAGCTTGAATTGAGCCAAGCCAAAGAAAGTTTGCAAAGCCCAGGTGGGAAAACATAAGCAAGAAGGCTTGGTAAATTAGTTTCTGTTTTTACACAAAACTAAAACATTGAGTTACCACTAAATTAAACCAGGTTTCCTGTGACACTCTATTGTACAGCCTTATGAATACTTAATAGCAGCGCTGTAATTACAAAGAACTAAATGCTTTGCAGCTTGAGTTAAAATAAATGTACTTACTTCCAGCACCACTAAGTGATGTAAATATTAATGGGGTTTTTAACTCTATCAAAATTCCATTCTGACTCCAAAGAAATGAATGCACCATCTTAATAACGTGCTTGTGCATTCGCTGCTGCTAATCCAGTGGAAAAAATAGGCTCAGTTTCGGAGCACTTGAGGCTGTTGATTACCCCTTGTGTTGTCTCCAGGGAGGCAGGGATAAAGCCACCACCACCGCGCTGTTAACGCCAACCCAGATGCAAATAATGCCATTGTGGATACTTGGCTTCAAAGGAAAACCGGAATAAAAGCGCCTCAGCCTTCCCAGACACGGATGGCAGGTTTGCAATGCAAATGAGCCCCCCACTCCGCAGACCTGGCTCGGTGTCTGCCACCAGGAGAGATTCGGGATGTAGCTATCAGACACCACTTCGCAAGGAAAATTTGCTGGATTCGAAAGGATGTTTTTATTTGAATGGTAGGGCTTGGCGGGCCCCTGTTTGCAGCTTAAACCTTCAGCCGGGGATTCTTTGGGCACTCTGGAGGCTGCTGATTCAAAATCTGCTGCTGGATTTTGCAAAGAAAAGGTCTAGAGATTCACCTCTGTGTCCCTAAGAACTGACCTCCAACTTGAATTTGGAGGAAGAACCCAAAAATGCATTCTCCTGTGCTCCTGCACTGGAGTTTTTCCATAGGACAAAATACCTGGTATGGTTTCACTCTTTGAGATATCAGCATGAAATTAATTCTGATTTCTACTGCAAAATGGATGAAAAACTTTTCACTGATTTTGTATGTCAAAATTCCGGTTAGGTGGCATCTTTCTTCCTTCATTCTTCTGGGAAAAAATGTAATTTTAGTGTGCACTGAGGTTACACAATATTTGCACCATCTTCCCATCACGGAGACTTCTGCAAAAACTGAAACTTTCTATATAAGAGTAAAAAAAAAAAAAAAAAAAAGCCAAACAAAAACACACCCAAACCAACCCCCAAAAAACATTTTCTAAAATGGAAAAAAATCTTCACAGACAAACTCCCCCCCAAAAAACAAAGGCAATCCAGGAACTGGCGTGGAAAGGCTGCACTGGTGGCACTGGGGAATTCGGGGATGATCCAGCTGGGGAATTCGGGGATGATCCAGCTGAGCTCAGCTCCCTCGCTGCCCTGGCACACCTCAGTCCCCTCGGCAGGCACTGCCCTGCCTCTCCCCTCCTCACCTCCACAGGGACACGGCAGAAGCCAGCCAGGACATGGATGAATGGCTGCATCACCCCGTGGGCTGAGAGCATCACCAAAGGTTCACCAGCCAGAGGCAGGAGGGGTTGGCTGCTGGCCAGGAGCTGACCCTGTCTCCAGGCACCACAGACTCACCTGCTCTGCCCGGTGGAGATGGAAATGTCCCCCCAGGTGCCAGCAATGGCCACACCATCCTCCCTGCAAGCACCAGCTCGCTGAGGCACTGACACATTCCCCTCCCCACTTATTTTCATCCCACTCAGCCCCCATCAAGTTCCACTTTCTGTCACTGCTCAGCTGATGACAGCAGGAGTTGAGTCACTGAGAGGAGCTCACACCCCCATTTCCTGCAGCGCCGGGCTCTGAAGATGCTCCACCGCTTGTGCCACCCGAAATGGGGCAGGTCCCGCGTGGACTCAGCATTCTGCAAACCCATTTTCCCTGCAGACAGATCCACGCTGCCCCTTCTGCCCTGGGAGGGATGGGTTTGAGCCCTTAACCCAACCAGCAGCAGGCTCCAGAGGCAGGAATTCCTCCAGGAAACCCTGGCAGGAGAACAGTGACACATGAGCATGTGGCAGAGCACGGAACTCTGATGCCACAATTCGCACATGAATAGCGGGTGGCGGCTTCTCCCAGACTCATTTACCGAGGAGCAAAGCAAATAAAGGAATCTCACACGCGCCGTTCCCATTGTGTGCAGTTTGACTTCCAGCCAAACACTTTTTTCCTCAAATACAACAAGATTCCTTTCCTGGGACAAAGAGATCCTTCCTTAGCCAAGGCTGGGACCCTGTATTCATCCCAGACACTCAGTTTCTAATTAATTCTAATGAAATCCATGTAGGCAGCTCCGTTAGACACAAACCTTGTCCACAAGAGGCTCAGACTGGACCCAGCTGCACCTAAACTGCATCAGGAGTGCAGAGAGCAAAGGGGTCCCCTCTGAACCCCACCACTCAACGGGAGGGTCCCCCTGACCCTTCTGGGTCTCTGGTCACTGTGTAAATCATTTGTAAATCACTCCAGAGCAATTTTAACTCTCTTTTCCTTTGTATTTTTCCTCCCCATAGTAAGGAACAGGGTGAACCTTGCCATTAAACCTTCTTAAGTCCCACTTTTACAACATCCTATTAAAACCCCTTCTGCTGATACCTTTGGAGATAACTCTGAGTGATCAAAATTACCCACTTGTGACAGGCTCTGCTGCACCACAGAGCAGGGAGGGGGATGTAAAAACAAACTCTCCAGTTTCTGCATGTCTCATGCTCTCAGTGAAGAATTGGATTTATGAGTGACTTTGTTCTTCTCTTTGTAAATGTAAGGTAAAAAATCCTCTGTACAATAATCCTTTGCCAGCTTTCTGGAGCACAGAGTGGTGTGCAGTGATGATGGCTGATTGCAGTGCAGTTTTCTGGCAGACACATTTTTTATGGGGTGACACAGAGCAAAAGATGTTTAGAAACTGTTTAGCCTTCCCCTGGAAATTGCAGGAGTTGCTGGAAGTGCAAGGAGTCATTTAGGTCCCAGCCAGTGTGTGATTCCTGATTGAGGCCAGCAGAATCACCCTAACATAAATAATGCCTGCTACTACCATCTAAACCCATGATTTCAAGAGGCTCCTCACTGTCTGTAGTGAGCATCTGCTGAATTGAAGCTGGGACTGAATAAAAAAAAGAGCTGTTGCTTGATTCCCTACACTTTTCACATCTGGGGTGGGGATTTTCCTCATGGCTCCATTAGTATCAGAGGAAAAGAAATTGTTAGCAGAGGTGAACTGGACCAGATCTCCCCAGCCCACACTAAACTGATATTTTTGAAGTGAGAGTCACCTCAATCCAAAGACAATTTCTTGCTCATCACGGCAGAGCAGTCCAAAACTCTCCAAGTGTTGTAAGAGAATATCCTGCCCATGACAACAGTTGAGGAATAGGAAATATCAAAGTGATTCATCTTGTCCACTCCCAGATAAAATGGCTTTATTTCCACCCATTTCTGCCAAAGGCATTGCCCCCTCCCACTGTGCCTCTAGCCTTCCCTGTCACTGCTCTTTTCTCCCCATGAAGGACAAAGCTGATAAGAAGTCCCTCAGCTGTCAGCAGAGACAGATTGTTGGGTTGATTTTAATCCAGCATCATTCCAGCAGGTCAAAATGGAGCAGTTTGCTTAAACAGAGAAATTAAAAGGGAGACGTGACACATCCCAAAAAATAAAGTGGAGTCCAGCTTGAAATAGAGAACACAGGAGAAATGTCTTTATATTTCAAAAGCTTTTTAGAGTCTAAGGAAATTCTCTGGCTTGCCCACCCAAACCACAGGCCCTGAGTTTGGGGGCTCGTGTTCCCAAGGGTGGCCCTGGGGTGATAGTGGCAGCCACACCTTGTGTGCCAACAGCCTTTTCCTGGTGCCAGTCTGACCTCACAGCTCCCAGCCGTGCCCTCTGTGCCCCCTCAGCCTCACATCAGATCAGCCTGTCCATGTTCAAGTTTAAATTTCAATCCTGAGTACCAAACCAGCCCCAACAGACAGCAGAGCCCAGGGGCTGTTCCTTGGGAAGGGCACGGGGGGGGGCAGCTGTGCCCACCTGCTCTCCTGCAGCAAACACTCAGCAGTGAAGCTGCCCTGGGGTGCTCAGGGGTGACTTTGCTCTGCAGCAGAGACATCTGCAGCAGATCCTGCCCGTGCCAGGCTGTGTTTGTGTGAGGGGACAGAGAGCAGCTGTGGAACCTGGGGTTATTTGCTGTGACAGGAGCATTATGAGCTCTCACAGCTCGCTGCTCTCACCTTCAGCAACTCCTGTCAGCTCGGCTATCCAAACAAGCCTTCAGCTGCACTCCCAAACCTCAGCCCAGGGAAACATCCCACGGGAGAGCCTGGCTCTCACAGAAGACCAAAAACACAGTAAGAGATTAATTAAAACTATTAACAATGAACAACTGGGGGCAAGAGGGATGGGTGAGTCCTTTCGCACCCCCACCTGATCTGTGCAGGGCTGCCATGCTCCCTCTTTGCTCACACATCACCAAACTTCCTCAGAAACACTTTTTCTTTCCTAAAGACACCTTCCAGCTTTTCTTCTTCTCACACCAGCACCAGGGTGCAAAAACTGCTGCACTTTCTGTGTCAAATTGTTTACACAGCTATGCAGACTAGAAAAAAATCCACTCTCCTGTGCTCCTGCTCTGGGCTCCTTCCACAGGACAAAATACCTGGTACTGTTTCACTCTTTGAGATATCAGCATAAAGTTAATTCTGATTTCTCCTGACAAGACCACTTGTCTTTCCCACTGCCTTCAACTCCTGCCCTGTTTCCTGCACAGGTTGTTGTGTGCTGCACTCCTTCCGCTGCCCATCTGGAGCTCAGGCACAACCACAGCTTTGTTGTGTCAGAATTAAACCCCTCTGGTTTATTTTTATTGCTGCCATAAGCTGTGTTTGTAGGCTGTGAAAAGCAAGCAGGAAATCAGCTCCTGCTTTGAAGGCCAGTGCCAAGACCCAGTTTATGGTTCTGCAGCTGGACTCCAGCAGAAACAGGAGGATGTTCTGGGCTGGGTGCCTTTCTCTGCTTTAATTATTCCTGTGTCACTCCAAGGTGTTGGAACTCTGGCTCTGAGCATTGCAGGCTCTCTGTGCTGCCAGGCTCTGACCCCCACCAAACCCTGCACTCACCTGAGCCCGTGGAGCAGCTCCCAAAATTGAGTGACAGCCCTGGGATTGGGGGTGTGTGGTTTGAATA
>VZUI01050153.1:0-22964 GCA_013401135.1 Cettia cetti
CCCTGCACCCCACACCCTGCACCCCACACCCTGCACCCCACACCCTGCACCCCACACCCGCTCCGGGCCAGCCCCGCAGCCCTCACCCCCCCATCCTGCACCCCACAGCTCCTGCACCCATCCCCCCGCACCCCATATCCCCCCGAACCCCTCCTGACCCCCATCACACCCCTAAACCAGCCCTGGAACCCCCCAAACCCCTCCTGACCCCATCACACCCCTAAACCAGCCCTGTACCCCATCACCCCCCCTGATCCCCACATTCCCATCCCTGCACCCACAGCCCCCCTAAACCCAGCCCTGCCCTTTCCCACCCTACACTGCTCCAAGTGCCCCCTGCCTGGATCCTTCCACGTCCCTCGAGCCCCCCAAAACCCTGGATCCCCCCCCCAACCCTTCCCTCACCAGCAGCCCCCATCCAAACCCCTCCCTGTCCCTCAAACCCTTCCCAACTCAACAGTTCCCCTTTCAGGGATCACTCAGCATTTTTAATTTTCTTTTCAGCCAATAGGAGCCCACGTGCCCGGTTTTGGGGGATTTCGGGTGGGAGATTTTGGAGGCGTGAGGAAGCTGATCAGGTTTTTATGAGGCAGGTGCCCAGAGAAGCTGTGGCTGTCCCAAATCCCTGGAATTGTTCCAGGCCGGGTTGGATGGGGCTTGGAGCAACCTGGGATGGCGGATGGTGTCCCTGCCATGGCAGGGGGTTGGAATGGGATGGGATTTAAAGATTTAATTCATTCTGGAATTCCATGTTTTTATGAAAGGAAGTCCCTGTGCCCCCCAGGCAGGGCTGAGGCAGAGCTGGGGAGGGACACAACTCCCAAAACAGCCCAAAAGAGCCAAAAACATCCCAAAAGAGCCCCCAAACCGCCCAGAAGAGCCCAACCCAGGCGTGCAGCAGCAGCGCGGCGGGATGCAGCTCCCAGCGGGATCATCCCGAAGGGGTGACAGCGGGAGCCCCCCGGGGCCGCAGCGGGGGACAGGGGGGGCTGCGTGTCCCCCTCCCCCGGCCGGGCTCCGCAGGGCCCCGCGGAGCCGCGCCGGCTGCCACAGCCCGGGTTTCCCCTCCCGTTTCCACAGCAACCCCCGATGACAGATTTCCTTCGATGACTGATTTCCTCCGCTGCCCTGCACGGGGGCTCAGCCCTGCCGCATCACCCCGACACCCCAAAAACCCACCCGGAGCCGTCCCTGCAGCCCTGGCACGCAGCTGGGACCCCCCTGCACCCGGCACGGAGCTGGCAGGGTCCCCCCAGCCCTCCACAGTGACCCCGACACAGCGCAGGGGAGGCTGCGGTGCGGCATTAATTAAAAGCTTTGCCTCCAGTGATAATTTCAGGGTGCCAGAAATTCCCTAAGAAGGCACCAGCCCGCGGGGGATTTTTGTAATTATCACCAGTTAGTCACTGGTGCCTCGCCGGGGTGATGCTGATGGGCACATCCAGCCCTGCTGGGTTTGGGATAAAAAGAGAGGATGCACCCACCCCGGCACAGCCATCCCTGCTCAACAGCAGGAGAAAGCAGGGAGGGAGGAAATTAATTAGTAAATTAAGGATGCCACTGCAACATTTCCCTTTTTTTTATCGTGCATTTTGCAGTTGGCTCCACAAAACTGGCATTTGCCCCTACAAATAGTGATGGAATAGTGATGGGAGCTGCAAAATTCGGGAATGGAGAAGAGATGGCTCCAGGGCAGCTGGTGGTTTTTTGGTTTTTGGTTTTGTTTTTTTTTGTTTTTTTGGTTTTTTTTTGTTTGGTTGGTTGGTTGGTTTTTTGGGTTTTTTTTGGTTTGTTTTTTTTTTTTTTTTTGTTTGGTTTGGTTTTTGTTTTTTTTTTTTGTCAGCGTTTAAATCCATGGAATGGCAAGGCAGAGCAGCGGGAGGGCTGCCAGCAGCAGGGAGCATCCCAGGGAAAAGGCCAGCGCGGGTGCCTGGGGACACGCCGGGATGGGAACTCGAGGACCTTTCCCTCCCCTGGGGACCTCCCCCGTGCTGAGATGAAGCAGGAACGGAGGTCGAGTCATCATTAAATTCATTCCCATTTGGCCTTTTCTAAGCACGGCCCACGGGGAGGGGAGAGCTCCCTCTCCTCCTCACCCCCCTCACACTGGGCTGGCCGGCGTGACGAACCCTTCCCCATCTGGTTTTAGGAAAATTCCGGGCTTTTGTAGGGCAGGGATGAAATCTGGAGGCTATAGTTAGCAGCAGACAATGCAGCCCCCCTCCCAGAGGTGGCTCATCCCCTCGTGCTCCTCCCTGCTGCCCCGAAATTGTCGGATCTCAGCAGAAATCAGCAATTAGGGGCCCGGACCTGCCGATGGTCAGCGCCCAGGGATATTTTTAGAGGACAAAGGGAATTTGTTGGGAACGTACAATTATTTCTGGAGCCTGTGGGAAAGGCACTGGATGCTCCTGGCACTGTGGATGCTGAAGGTGCCAGGGGAGGGGGGCAGGGGCACTCCAGAGTGTGCCCCACATCTCCATCCCTGTCCCAGGATTTGGGGAAGGGCTGGAGGGCAAAGGCAGGCAGGATCCAGCCTTAAAACGGGACATGGCTGCACGCAGGGCCACAGGACAGGGCTGTGTGCTGGGGGGAACCATTCTGGAAGCTTCACTGGTGCTGCTTCCCCATGGAAAACAGGCTCTTCATCACCACCATCATCATCATCTTCATGGAATCCCAGAGTGGAAGGGAACTGAGAGCTCATCCCATTCCAACTCCCTGCCAAGGGCAGGGACACCTCCCACTGTCCCAGGTTGGACACTTCCAGGGATCCAGGGACAGCCACAGCTTCTCTGGGCACCCTGGGCCAAGGCCTGCCCACCCTCCCAGCCAGGAATTCCTTCCCAAAATCCCATCCATCCCTGCCCTCTGGCACTTGGGAGCCATTCCCTGTGTCCTGGCACTCCACACCCTCTCCCTGTGAGAGGATAAATCCACTGAGGATCAAGAGATGCTCCAGAAACTGGAAATGGGGACACAGAAAGGTTGTGGGTGTAGATCCCTTCCACATTTTTCCTTGGCTGGAGGAAGGAGGTGCCAGGATCAGCAAACCTGGCAAAATCCCATGGAAAAGAACTGGCCAATTATGTTCTGAGTTTAATTAGCACCAGCGGGAGATGGGAGGGTGGTCCTGGGAGCTGTGGAGGACAGAGGCAGCACAAACCTTCCATCAGACACCGGAAAATCCACGTGCACCACCCAAAAACTCAGGATCCCCCTTGGAGTCACATCCTGAACCAACCCTGAGGTCCCTCCCTGGGGGAAAACTCACCTGGGTGCTGCTCCCAAATCCACATCCCCCATCCCTATGGAGCAGAGGAGGAAGAGGATGAAGGGGAAGCAGGGGCTGGGCTCACTGACCACACACACAGCGAGTGCTGCCTGTCCCCTGCCCGAGGTGAGGAGCAGGACTGGGGTTCTGGGGGGGCTGGGACAGCCTCTGCCCCCCCAGCTCCACCATGAGGGGTTCACCCCTTCACCCCCACAGCTTCTGAAGGCTGGGGACCCCCCTGAGCATCCCACCAGGATCCTTACAATGGACACTGCCTACTCCCACTTACTTCAGGAGCTCTCTCTGCACCTCTTCCCAACTCCAGAGCGTTGTAACTGGCTGGCACTTCCACAAAAAATCACCAAAAATCAGGATTGAAAAGCTCAGCCCATCCACTGCCCTGCCTGGGGCAGGAGTTGCCTTAACCTGCTCTCCAGAGCACAACAAATGCAACATTGTCCTCAAATTCCATCTCTCCCTTAAGCCTGGGAGCATTTTAGACCTCCAAGAGTCAAAGTGATGCAAACAACTGTCACTTTATTGTCACGCCCAGCCGTACTGCAAAAGGCACACAACAAACTTCATTGGTACAAAAGAATTTCGCTCCGGGGATTTTTCATGTGATTTTCCTTGAGTTTTCTTCTTTTTTTTTTTTTTTTTTTTTCTTTTTTTTTTTGCTCCTTTTGCAACACAGTCACTGGGCTCTCCCATCGCCCTTGATGGGAAGATCCTTTCACAGAAAGGATTATTTTTGTGCAGACAGACAGCTCCTTATTGCAGGGGGAACAGCCCCAAGGGTGGGTGGGCACGGCTGGAACCACCCCGGCCACCTGCAGAAAATCTGGGAATAAATGGCACCTCTGGGCCTGTCCCCCTGCTCCTGGCACCTCTGGGCCTGTCCCCCTGCTCCTGGCACTGCTGCTGTTTGGAGGGACAAGCTCCATCACAGCCCTCGACATCAGCCCAACTCCAACCCCCCTCACTCCACTTGGATTTGGATTCAGGATAATGGGATGGGGCTGCCCCCTCCCCATTTCTGAGCAGTGTTGAGTGGTTCTTGACACAATTTATCCCTTTTTCCCCCCCTCCAGCTCTGTGTTTCTGCAGGGTGGGTGTCCCATGGAGAGCACCCAGAGGTGGCAGAGAGGGGGAAAAAGGCTGGGGGTGAATTTGGGGGATTTTCCTGCCTGTGCCAGCAGGGAAACTCACGCTGCTGGTGCACACATTGCAAACCCAGCCGTGGATGGGGGGCTGGAGTCACAAACCAGCCCCCAAAGAGAGGTTTTGGGGGTATTTGGTGGGGTCCCCCCCAAACCAAAGCGGGGCACACAGCCCTGAGCCCCAGCAGCATCCCCCCAAGCTGCCCTGTGTGGATTTAGGGAGACCAGGATGCTTTAGGGACCACCATCCTGCCCTGCCAACATGGGGTATCCATTATTTTCCCATAAAACCCCTCAGGCAGGCCCAGATCAAGCTCTGGGGTGGGGACACGGTGCCAGTGCCAGGGTCCCACAGCAGCTCTCCCATATCCCAACATCCCAAGAGATTTTTTTAATTTTTTGCACTGTGCCTATAGCTATGCTCCATTTCTTTTGGTACCAGCTCCCCTTTCTCAGCTCCCTCCCCCAACATTTCTTATAAAAATAAGATTGTGCTTATTTATAAAATAATTATAATTTTTTTTTTTTGGTTTGTTATTTTTAAGAAAAGCTTCCAGTTAAAAAAAAAAACCAAACAAAACCGGTGGTATATCAAAATATGGCAAACCTTTGGCTGTCAATGGCTAAACTCTAATTAAAAATATCCACTACAAAGGCATTGTGCTGTGATAATTAACTCTGCAACACTTCACCCTCCAGTACCCACGGCCAATATTCCACCTGGGCTGTCTTGGCTTCCCTGGGACACGCTCAGAAACCACCCTTGGATTTTCCTAGCACGTCACCAGCATCCTCTGGCAGAATTTTTCCAGCTGTAAGACACCTAAAGATGCATGAAAAGCCTTGGGAAAAAGAGAAGGGAGATGCAGTGGGAAGAGCAGCACGGACAAGGAGGTTGGATGCACGTTCTCCTCGAGAGGAAAGTCTCTTTTCTCACCTTAGTGCTTAGGAAAAAAATAAATCAGGATTGTTGATAGAGTTTGTGAAAGAAGAGAGGCAGATCCTTTGTATAAAAGGTGTTTCAGAGCAGGAGTAAAATGCAAATGGGTCTATAAGATCCAGACATATATAAACATACATACCTTGATATATTTATATATGTATTCTCTAGATATTCAATGTTTGGGATGCATTATTGCATTATCCTTATAGGGGACTTAATTTCTTCCATCCTCCTTTGCTTTCTTTTTCTTTGGGGGAGGTGGGTGAATTCTTTTTTTTTTTTTTTTTTTGGCTTTGGGGTTTTGCTCTCAAAAAAAAAAAAAAAAAGAAAAATATAAAGATAAAAACAAGTTGCAAATGGCTCTGAGAGCTTCCAGCCATCATCCACCTGGCTGGGACTGCTGTGGCCTGACCTCCAGCACGTGTTTTTGGAAAAACTGGGATCATGCTCTGCCCCAGGAGCTGCTGGCCATGCCTTCCTCCATGGAACATCACCGTGCCCGGAGATCCCCGGCTGGTTATTGCTTAATTCTCCCTTCCCATACTGGCCTTTAGGGTTATTTACATTTCTTTGGCTTGGCTTGAACAGTCTGGCACTTTCCAGCCACCCCAGAATCACCTGGGGGCAAGGAGGGGGAGAGAGGCCACAAGAAAACACCACTGGGTGTGCTTCTGGAGCTGTGCTCCTCCCTCCTCAGTCGGAATAAGACAACTCGTGTTTGGCACCAACTCCTCAGGAATCCCCTCCGAGCCCGGGGATCCCCACCCCGGCCCTCAGGACAATCCTCCGGCACCACGGTTTGCAGGGAGAGCAGGGCAGGGCCGGGGGAAGGCGGCCTGGGAGCCTCCCCACGCTCACACCACGAACTCGGGCACCTCGTCGTGGCTCAGATCCAAGGAGAAATATTTGCTGGTTCTTTTCACCGGGAAGGTGTCCTGGATGTTGATGCACTGCTGGGCCAGGCAGCCGTTGCAGTAGAGCCCCTCCTCGTCCAGGCCGTGCGCGCAGCCGAAGGTGAAGCTCTGCGCCGTGTCCTGGCACAGGTTGGCCAACTGCAAGAAGTCCTTCTGGTAGAGCCGGATGTCGTCCAGGCTCAGGCTGTGCCGGTCTGTCGACGTCTTGGGTTTCCTGCACGTGGTCTGGGGAAAGCCAAGAGGAGGCTCAGGATGTGCCCAGGGAGCCCCGGGGTTGGGGTTCATCCCAAAGCCCCCCAGTCCCAGCCCGTACCTGGGGTAAGGAGTCGGTGCTCTGCCCCCGCAGCTTCACCACCGTCTCCGAGGAGCTGGAGGTGGAGGAGCTGATCTCCTTCACGATGAGTCCTGCACAAAGGAGGGTGCAGAGGTTATTTTGGGGTGGCTCAGCTCTCTTGGGATCCACTCCTGCTGGCCATGGGGACAAAGGCTCCCTCAGCACAGTGTGGTGCCTGCGGCCCAACAGCGCCGCTGGCAACCAGCGTTATCTACAAAGCGTCCCAAATTTGCCCCAAAATGGCATCCAAAGCTGTCCCCAGGGAGCCTGGCACCCCCAAAGACCTCCCAGCACAGAGCTGGAAATGCAAGTGACTTTCTGGGTGCAGGCACAGCTCCAGAGAAGATCACAGAGTCCAACTGTTCACCAGCACTGCCAAGGCCACCACTGCCCCATGTCCCCAAGTGCCACATCCACACGGCTTTTAAATCCCTCCAGGGATGGGCACACCACCACTGCCTTGGGCAGCTGTGCCGGGGCTGGGCAACCCTTTCCATGAAGGAATTTTCCCTAATATCCAATCCAAACCTCCCCTGGCACAACTTGAGAGAGGTTCCTCTTTTCTTCACCCCATCTCTCCTTCAAGCCATCGGGTGAACAGTTTTTCCCAGCATCCCAAACGGACACCTTGGGCTAACTCTGCTCTGCCAAACACCAAAGAACCACGGAATGACCAGGCTTGGAAGGGACCTTAAAGATCATCTCGTCCCAGCTCCCAAAGGTGTGACCTGCACTGGGGGATCGGGGAAGAGAAGCAGCCACCACCTTACCCGAGTGCCCGTTGAACTTGCGGGACAGCAGCATGTCCTCGGTGATGTAGACGCACATGTCGGGGCTCACCTCCATCTCCCCAGCCTGCTCCAGCTCCCGGGGGTCATCCACCAGCATCTCAATTTCTGCCGGGCACCAGCAGACAGCACAAGTCAGCCATGCACCTCCACAGCAACTCCTCCAACCCCAGAGACTTTGGGAAAACCCAAGGTGGCTCCTCACCGTCATCCTGGGAATCCTCCTCCAGCCGGTCCTTCCCGCCGCTCTCCACGCCGGAGGTGTGGGAGCTGCCGTGGCTGGTCATGGAGCTGCAGGTCTTCAGCTTGCGGTGGGCACCAGCACCAGAGAATCCATCCTCGGGCCCCATCTCCCGGGGTTTGGGGTCAGCCTCGATGCCAGAGGTGTGGGAGCTGCTGTGGGAGGCGGTGGAATGCCGGGACAGCCGCTTGTGCCGGATGCTGCCGGCGCTGCTGCCGCTGGCGCGCGAGCGCTTCTCCAGCTGCTCCATGTCCAGGTCCAGGGTGTCGCTGATGTAGGATTCCCGGTACTGCTTCTTCTCTGCAGGGGGGCACGGGGTCAGCACGGTTCCCATGGCCCCCTGGAAGGGCAGGGACACACGGGCACACAGAGGAATTGTCACCCGAGCCCAGCGCGGTGGCACGGCTGGAGGTGGCTCTGTCCCGCTGGTGTTAAGGGAGATGGGGCAGGAGGGAGCTCCAAACCTCCTGTGCTGGGCTGTTCCTCCACAGAGGAGGAGGAGGGAGAGGAGGAGGAGGAAGAGATGTCGAGGAAGAAGAGAAAGAAGAAGACAGAAAATAAGGAGGAGCAGGAAAAGAAGAAAATAAATGAGGAGGAAGAAGATAAGGAGAAGGAGAAGATTTAACAAGGAGGAAGAAGATGAAACAAGGAGGAAGAAGATAAGGATAAGGAGAAGATGAAACAAGGAGGAAGAAGATGAGGAAGAGGAGGAAGAAGATGAAACAAGGAGGAAGAAGAGGAGGAGGAAGAAGTGGAGAGGAAAGAGGAGAATAAGGAAGAGAAAGGAATATGAGAAGGGGAAAGATGAGAAAGGAGCAAGAGGACGAGGGAGAGGAAGAAAAAGAAGAGGAAGAGGAGGAGACACAGGAAGAGGAGGAAGGAGGAGGAAGAAAACAAGAGAAGAGTATGATGAAGATGAGAAGGAGGAAGAAGATGAGGACATGGAAGAAAAAGATGAGGAGGATGATGATGAGGAAGAAAATAAAAGAAAAGGAGGATGAAGATGAGAACAAGGAAGAAGATGAAGAGGACAAGGAAGAAAATAATTAAAAGGATGAGAAAGAGCAAGAAGCTGAGGAGGATGAAGAGTAAGACAAGAAGAACAAATAAGAAAAGGAGGAATAGAAAATGAAGAAGAAAAAGAGAAGACGAGGAGAGCAAAGAGGAAGAAGATGCTTCCACAAGGATGAGGGACCCTGGGAAAGCTGTGCTGAAGCTCCGGGCAGAACCAGGGACAGCAGCAGGGCTTGTGCCCATCCCTACACAGCCACGGGGGCTGCAGCCACGGGGCCAGCACAAGAACCAGGTGCTCCTAGAGGTGCAAACACCACCAGGGAGGCTGGCTGGGCGGGCCTGGGGCCTGGAGCACCTACCCTCGTTCTCCTCCAGCCGGCGCACCTGGCGCAGCACGGGCTGCAGGTTCATGTAGAGCCGGTGGCTGCTGCTCAGCAGCTGCAGGAGGTGGCGCGAGCGCAGCGGGCAGCCCGTGTAGTAGATGAGCTTCCGGGCCGAGGGCAGCCCGTCCGGCAGGATCTCGAACTTCTTGCCCTGCGTGGGACAAGGGAGGGATCAGCCCCGAGCAGGAGAATGCTCCAGTTCTCACCCAGCCCCACTGCAGCTCCTCGGTAACCCCGGGGTGGGCATCAGCTGAGGGGGGTCGGTGTAAAAGCAACCCCGTGCCCGCATCCAGGAGATGCCCTGCCTGGGGATCGTGGAATCACGGAGTGGTCTGGGGTGGAAAAGACCTTAAAGAGCACCCAGGCCAACCCCCTTCCACCTTTCACTATCCCAGATTGCTCCAAGCCCTGTCCAGCCTGGCCTTGGACACTTCCAGGGATCCAGGTGCAGCCACAGCTTCTCTGGGCACCCTGGGCCAGGGCTTCATCACCCTCAGCCAGGAATTCCCAATTCCCAATCTCCCATCCAGCCCTGCCCTCTGGCAGTGGGAGCCATTCCCTGTGTCCTGTCCCTCCATCCCTTGTCCCCAGCCCCTCTCCAGCTCTCCTGGAGCCCCTTCAGGCCCTGCCAGGGGCTCTGAGCTCTCCCTGGAGCTTCTCCTCTCCAGGAACACCCCCAGCTCTCCCAGCCTGGCTGCATAGGAAATGGTGCTCCAGCCCTTGGAGCATCTCCGTGGCCTTCTCTAGACCTGCTCCAACAGTTCCATGTCCTGCCTGTGCTGAGGACCCTGGAGCTGGAAGCACTGCTCCAGGTGGAGATGGTGGCACTCACCACAAAAACCAATTTCCCCACGTTTGTCCATGGGAAGTCATAGAGCAGCTGCTTTTCCTCATCCAGGTTCTGCAAAAAGAGGAGAGGGAGCCGTGGCTGAGGATTCTGGTAGGGGCATGGAGCTGAGCTGAGCTGAGCTGAGCTGAGCTGAGCTGAGCTGAGCCATCACCTTCATTCAGTCCTGGAATGGTTCCAGGTTCCACCTACCTGGAAAATCTGGATGCCCCGTGTTGTCAGCCCCAGGGTCAGGGAGGCCTCCACTTCCCTTTTGTCCTAAGGGGGAAAAAATGGTTTTAAATACATAATTTGCAGCATCAAGTGGATAAATCCACCCCACCTCAGCCCAGGGATCCTCCCACAATTACCCCAGTCACTGTTCCATGATTAATGTGCCAAATTAAAAGTGGAAAGTGACTTTGGACACAGGCAGAGAGTGACAGGATAAGGGGGAATGCTTTTAAAGTAAAAGAGAAGAGATTTAAATAGATGTGAGGAAGAAATTATCCCTGTGAAGTTGGTGAGACCCTGGCACAGGCTGCCCAGAGAAGCTGTGGCTCCTCCTGAATTCCTGGAAGTGCCCAAGGCTGGGTTGGAGCACCCTGGAACAGTGGAAAGTGCCATGGGCAGGGGGTGAAACTGGATGGGATTTAAAGTCCCTTCCAACCCAAACCATTCTGAAATTCAATTAAAACACCTCACACTCTCCCAGCATACTTTGTTCCCAGGAGAAAAACCCAGCACGTATTTCTCAGGGAGAGAATTCCCAAAATTAAGAATTTGGGAACCACAAGGCCAGGGCTCACCTTGTACAACCTGTAGTAGTGCACAGCCACGTCGTCCAGCCTGACAGCCTCCTTGATGTATTTGAGATGTGCTTCTGAGGCTGTCAGGGCAAACTGGTCCTTGTGCATGTTGGGCACGTGCTTCAGGATGTAATCCTTGCCCCTCTTGGCAACCACCTGTTTGGGGGAGGAGAGAAGCTTGTCCAGCTGCCCCCTGCTCGCTCAGGGCTGGGTGTTGGTGGTTTGGAGGGAAAAGGGCAAATTGGAGCTTTGTTCTAGAGATCTCCAAGCGAAAATAAAATAGTTACAGCAGCCAGTGTGTTCTTGGCAGCAGGATTTCCCGCTGGGAAGCGTGCTCCATGTGTCCTTTCTGTGGTGACACCTGTGCTGGGGCAGGGAGAGTCACACAGGAACGCAGGACATGGGCCCAGGGCCACCAACCCTCAGTGACGTGTGGGACAAATCCCAGAAAGGGGTTTGGAAGGAGAAGAAAAGGCACCAGGGAATGCTCTTAGCACCTGAAGGGGCTCCAAGAGAGCTGGAGAGGGACTGCAGACAAGGGCTGGAGGGTCAGGACACAGGGAATGGCTTCCCACTGCCAGGGATAGATGGGATCTGGGGAAGAAAACCTTCCCTGTGAGGGTGCCCAGAGAAGCTGTGGCTGCCCCTGGATCCCTGGAAGTGTCCAAGGCCAGATTGGACCGGGCTTGGAGCAACCTGGGACAGTGGAAGGTGTCTCTGCCCATGGCAGGGGGTGGAACTGGATGAGCTTTAAGATCCTTCCAACCCAAACCATTCTGGGATTCTGCGCCACCATTTCCCAAAGGGCTGCACCTGATGCTTTTGGGGGCAATGCCCACAGAGAATCCCCCAGGAACACCCCTGCAGCTCCCAGGGAATTCCCCAGCAGCCCCACACCAACCCCAACCCGCAGCTATTTCCATCCCCACAGCTGTCCCAGGTTATTTATCACCAGCATTAACCCAGGCCTGGCCCCGAGCAGCCCAGCCCCAAGCTCAGAGCAGGGCCCACAGCAGGATACCTTACCCAGGCAGGGAAATAAGCCTCAGGCTCGAAGTACTTCCCGTAGTGCTTGTTCCTCTTGAAGTCTCCCAGGTCGGCTTGGAGGGCGAAGGCAGTGAGCAGGAAATAGGCCTCTTCCCTCAGCACACACTGCGAGTGCAGCACCTGCTTCCTCAGGTGCCAGTAGTAGTAGTACCGAGCTGTCCTGTCACTGTGGGAGGGACAGGGGACACAGGGAGGAGTGAGCAGCCAGGGGACACCCTCTGGGAAGCCCTCAGGGAGGGGTCACCAAAGGGTTTTGTTCCCTCTTCCCTTTGTGTTAAAATTCCTGCTTCACCAGCCAGGTGGAATAACCCCCTCAAAAACCCCGTGCAGGTGCCACTGTGTCCCCAAAGCCTTGGAAACCATTTTATCCCCAAAGCAGGAGCTGCAGGTCCCACCAAATCAGGCTGAGCTAAACCCCTAAACACATTGTCCCCAACCCCTCAAAGGCTTTGTCATCGCTGGCTGGGGGCAGCGTCCCCACCTGCCCCTGGGAGACACCACTCAGCAGCCACCCAGAGACAGCCCCAGCTTTTGGGATGTGCTCAGCAGCCCCGAGCAGCCCCAGGGTGCAGCCCCAGCCCCGGAGGTGCCGTGCAGGAGGGCAGGCCCCACCTGATGAGCCGCCCGTTCTCCACGTAGTACTGCACTCGGAAGTGGATGATCATCGGGGGGCCAAACTGGTCGATCCCCTGGAATGGAGGAGGTTTTCAGGAATCCTGTGGGGACCCCAGCATCACACCCCAGCATCACGCCCCAGCCTCTCACCTCAGCTCTCTGGGGTCATGTTTGTCACAGCCACCCCTTGCCCGCCACTAATGAGGATTTTTGTTCCTCAGTTAAAGAGTCTGGCGCCCGTTTTTCTACCCAAAACGCAGGAAATGAAGGGGATTTGGATTTAAAAAAGCAGGTGGCTGGGTGTGACAAGCCCAGGAGTTGTGCAGCACCTCACTGCTGCTCTCCCTCTCCCAGACCATCATCCATCACCTCAGTGCCAGCACTCAAGCCTGGACACCACCCTCTCAGCACTGAAACAATGAAAAGGTGCTTTGGGGAGAAAAAACCCAAACTGATTTTAGAATTTGGAAGGAGGGACCTCAAAAATTCTGCTGAAGGACAAGGGAGGAAAAGAAAAATCAGAGGGGGGAAAAAAAACCAACCCAGCGCTCCAGGGATGGAGCGTGGAGGAGTCACCCCCAGCTGGGGCACTTAAGAGTGACAACCCCAGGGATGTGATTTTGCAGATCCACCCCCCAGCCCCACGCTGACTAAATGCCACCCCCCACCCCTTGGCAGCATTCCCGGGTCCTGGAAGTGACCTGCGCCGGGGACAGAGGTGGCCTTACTGCCGTCAGCTCTCCATGCAAGACCTCACCGCTGACCTTGCTGGCCTCCTTCTTCCACTCCTTGGGGCAGTACTTGTAGAGTTTCTGGGCCAGGTCCATGTACACGTGCTCATTGTCTGGGAGGGACAGAGGTGGCATCAGCATCCCCGCGTGTCCCCTGCCTCCCAGCAGGACCCATCGGTGGGAACTGTCACCTGCTCGTCACCAAAAGCGTTGATTTTCACCCTGAAGCCCCTGACTTACTCTGGATGACGCTGAGCCCAAAGAGGTGACAATCCTTCAGCCTCAGGAGGTCACACACCTGCACAAGTAACTCTTGGCACAAAATCTTCACCTTTAAAAAAAAAAACCACCTTAAATGATCCCTGGATGCATCTGTGCCCACCTGAGCTGGGCAGGGAGTATCAAACCCCTCAGCAGGATGGGGGGTGACAGGGTGGGCTGTGGGGCTCAGATTTCCATGGGGAGTCCCCAAAAGCCTGGGATGCAGCAGCAGAGCTCTGCCAGGGCTGGGATGCTCAGAGGACCACAGGGCAGCTCGAGAGCAGCGGGTAGTGGAGGAACCCAGCACTGGGGAGATGTTTTGTGGGCAGAAATCAGAACATTCAGAGTCTCATTTCAACCCTCTGGACACCTTCCACCATCCCAAGTTGCTCCAAGTCCCATCCAACCTGGGTTTGGACACTTCCAGGGATCCAGGGGCAGCCACAGCTTCTCTGGGCACCCTGTGCCAGGGCCTCCCCACCCTCACAGGCAAGGATTTATTCCTATTATCTCATCTAAATCTTTCCTCTTCAAGTTTAAAACCATTCCCCTTATCCTATCATTATCTGTGTCTTTTCAAATCTTTCTCAGTCTTTTTTATTAGCTCCCTTTAAATTCTGAAAGGAATTTCAACGTTTTCCTGACGCAAGAGCAACACTGGGTGGGGGTAAATTAAAAAAACAACAAAAAGTGTGGGAATTTCACATTCAGTGCTCCATCTCAACCAGAGCCAAAGCCCCTCCTGTTTATTCCCTGGGCTAGAGGAGGCTGAAGTGCCATCCAGAAGGGATTAGTGGAGTGAGGGCTGCAGGATGGGGCTCGTGCCACGCCATGGGATGCCAAGCAGCAGCTCACCCTCCCCAAACCCCGCTGCTGCCAGCATCCCATCCATCAAGGAGGTGCAGGAGAGCATAAAACACCTCCACAACCTTCGGGGGGAATAACTCCTGTGCATTTCCCCGGCAGGGCGAGGCCAGGCAGGCTCCAAAGGAAACCCAGGAGCAAACGCAGGGCGTGCAGACACAGCCCCGGGGGGGTGATGGAAATGCCAGCGCTCGGGGAGGGGCGGTTCCTTACGTTAATGATGATGTTGAGGGAGTCGTCGTTGGGGAGGAAGATGCACACGCTGCGCCGGTCCTGCATGACTCTGTTGTTGTGGAAAGGCAGCTTGTTCATCGTGCTCTGGGCAGGGGGCTCGGGGTGGGCGGTGGGGGGCACCTCACCGGCGGGCCGGGGCGGCCTCGGGCTCCGCGGGTGCCATCCCTGCGGGGAAAAAGGGGGATGAGCCCTCGGCACGGCACCCTCGGCTCCTCACCTGCATCCTTCCCACCCACAGGGTGTGTGCTCATGGTCGGGGTGCCCCCCAAAACCCCTGAGCACACCCCACCACAGCCACCACCATGGTGGCTCAAGTTTTTTTGGCCCAGCCCCAAAAACTTGAGCCAGCAGTTTGATTCTCCCGGCTCCGGGTTCAGAAAAACATCAGGAAAGGCTTTTCTGGCATAATTAAAATAAATAGAAGTTTATCTGCTGGGAATAACCCAATTGGGCCAGCAAGGAGCGGTGCTGGGAGCAGGAGGTTTCCCTGCCAGCCATGGAAAGGCAAGGAAATGCTGTGGGGTCGCAGAAGAGGATCCCCACATCCCTTCCAACATCCTTCCCCCCAGTTCTGACTCTTTACTGAGGCGAAATAAAACAACCCAAGCACTAACAGGGATTTGCAGATTGGAATTACAGTTCAGAGCCAACAAACTCATCCTAACACTGACCCCAGGAAATTCTCACTTCCGAGGGGTGAATATTCCCAGAGCACTTTGTACCCCACCATCCACAAGGACACGAATTCCCATGTGACACCATGAGGACGGACTTTAAACTCTGACCTGGTTCAGCCTTTTCCTACCCCAGATTTCTGCTGGCACCCAGACAGCAGAGTGTCTCCCTTGTCACCAAATATTTGCTCTGGTTTAAGTGGAAGCGCCTTTGGCTTCCTAAAGCCTGGAATTTGTGTATTTGTGCAGCAGCACGGGGGAAAAGTGCCCTGAGGTGACTTTTTGGTGGTGGATCCAGGGGTTTTGCCGAAGTTGGGAAATCCAGAGGTGACGCTTTCCCATGGCCAGGGCACTCTGGGGCTGCAGCACTGAGGTTGTGTCCGTGCATGGTGGATTCTGTGCGTGCATTTCAAATATGCATCGAATCCATGCATTGCGTTCATGCCTTGGGATGGTGCATGGTGGCCATGTATTGCATCCATGCATTGCATCCCTGCATCCTGGCCATGCATTGCACCTGCACACTGCAATCATCATGGTGTGTCATGGGTTCTCTGCATTGCATCTGTGTGCATCATGGCCCCCCACTGCATCCATGCATTGTGGTATCCATGCATTGAGCTGGAACATCATGACATCCATGCACCACAAAGTGTGCATTGCAGCAGTGCATCAAGGCATCTGTACATTGCAGCCCTGCACTGTGGCATCCATAAAACCTCATGGCATCCATGCACCACAGGTGTGCATTGCAGCAGTGCATCATGGCTTTTGTACATTGCAGCACTGCACTGTGGCATCCATAAATTGTGTCAGAACCTCATGGCATCCATGCATGGCATCCATGCATCCTGACCACGCAATGCACCTATGCGTTGCACCCATGCATTGTGGCATCCATGCATTGAGCTGGAACATCATGGCGCCTATGCCTTGCATCCGTGCAGCACAGATCCAGTGCATCCTGGCCACGCACTGCACCTACACAGTGCACCCGTGCATTGTGGCATCCATGCATCGAGTTGGAACCTCATGGCATCCATGCACCACAGGTGTGCATTGCAGCAGTGCATCACGGCATCTGTACATTGCAGCCCTGCACTGTGGCATCCATAAAACCTCATGGCATCCATGCACCACAGGTGTGCATTGCAGCAGTGCATCACGGCATCTGTGCATTGCAGCACTGCACTGTGGCATCCATAAATTGTGTCAGAACCTCATGGCACCTACGCAGCGCATCCGTGCAGCACAGATGTGCATCCTGTCCACACAATGCACCTATGCCTTGCACCCATGCATTGTGACATCCATGCATTGAGCTGGAACATCATGGCATCCATGCAGTGCATCTGGGCATTGCAGCACTGCACTGTGGTATCCATAAATTGTGTTGGAACCTCATGGCATCCATGCACAACATCCGTGCAGCACAGGCGTGCATCCTGACCACCCAATGCACCTATGCATTGCACCCGTGCATTGTGGCATCCATGCACTGAGTTGGAACACATCCATGCAGCGCCTCCCTGCACTGCAGCTCTGCACCATGGCCCTGCCTGGCTCCTCTCCGTGGTATCCATGCTCTGAGGCTGTGCCCAGCCCCGATCCCGACAGGAGCTGGCAGCGCCGTGGCCGGGTTGGCTTCAGGGCTCATTAAAAATCCCAGAATTTGCAGGGAATGGGGCTGGAGGAATTTGGCACGTCCTGGCCCGGCCGGGTGCCGGCAGCTCCCAGGCACCGGCGTGATGCGACTCGCACGGGCTGGGCTGGGGAGGGGAAGCATTCCTGGCAAAGCAGCCGTGTCCCAGGGCTCCTCCAGCACCCTCCGTGTCCTGCTCCCACCCAGAGGGATCCTCGAGTCCCAGGGGTGCACGAGAGCTTCTTCCCATGGCAGCTCTTTGGGCTGCAGCCAGCTCCAAATTCCAGGCACAGGCAGCACCCACTGCTGAGCTGCTGGAGAATCCATCACCACATGGGCAGAACACCTTCCACTATCCCAGGCTGCTCCAAGTCCTGTCCAACATGGAAAACTTCCAAGGATGGGGCAGCCACAGCTTCTCTGGGCAGCCTGTGCCAGGGCCTCTCCTCTCTCATAGCCAAGAATTCCTTCCCAATATCCCATCCATCCCTGCCCTCTGCCAGTTTAAATCCATCCTCTCTTGTCCTGTCACTCTCTGGCATCCTGGGGCTGTTCATCCCCACACCAGTCACTGCATTTCCTCCTCCTCCTCCTGCAGCCTGGATTGGTCTCAGAGCACTGGGATTAAACCACAACGAGCTGGAGTCAGCAGAGCATGAACATCGGAGGGAAAAAAACCCCCAACCAATATTTTGGTATTTGTACAGAAAACATCCCAGTTCCTGCTGCTGAACGGGAACATTCCACCAGCCCACCACAGAGGGACGGCCCCTATGGAGATTCCCCCAGCTCCAGGTGCTTCCTGGGGGCTCTGCCAGCCCTGAGAGCTGCAGGGATTCAGTGAGGGGACACACAAAGCCCTTTCCAGGGTTCTGTGACTGCAGCAGCCCCAGCCAGACGCCGGGAAATTCTTTCCAAGCATCTGCTGCTCATTCCGACAATGTCGGCTTTGATTCCCGGGGACCCCGCGCCGCTGCCCTCGCCGAGCCCCTGCTGCTCCGGGGGAAGTGTTGATAGGAGGCACAAACATGGAAGCATGGAAGGGTTTGGGTTGGAAAAGACCTTTAAAGATCAAGCCAAACCTTCCCGGCTCCGAGGTGGAAAGATCCTGGATTGGAGGGAGAGCCCCCCTGGATTGCCCCACAACACAGTGGGTGACACAGATCACCCCACACTCCAAGCAGGAACCTCCACCCCAGGCATTCTTCCAAAGGGTTTTCCATCCAAAGCCAGCTGGAAAAAGCACTGGCAATGAGTACTTGGGCATGGATCAGCAGAGTGAGGAGATCCAGGTCTTCCAGCCATAAAACATGCCCCTGCTATGGGGCAAAGAGCATTAAAACTCCACAGGAAGGCACTGCAAAGTGCTCGTGACTCCAAAGCCGAGAAAATTCCTTGATCCACCGTGTTTTCCAGGCCCAGGCTGCTGGAATATTGTCTCCCTCCCTGGCGCTGATGCCATGGGATAAATCCCGTCACAAAGCTCCGCTGCAAAGAAAACATCCCGCAAAAAAACCTGGGAAAAGCAGCCGGGGCTGGCACTGCTGACTCGGCGAGGGATTTGTTCATCCCGGGGTCCTGCAAACACATCCGAGGGCAGGGAGAGCCTGGGATTGGTTCAGATGGAGGTGCTGCAGCAGGCTCTCATCAGAAATAGAAATTTGGATGTAATTCCAGGGCGGGGATTGAACATCTCTTGAACTCGCTGGCTGAGGTGGGGTTTTCTTCCAGATTCCGCACATGTGAAGCGAGGCTGGGTGGATGTGCAGCGTTTTTCCCTCTCCATGGATTTAAATGGATTTAAAAGAAGAGGATGAGTCTCCATGCTCACAGGTTTGGGTCAGGTTTGTCCCTCTGTGGTACCCACCAGACATCCCAGTGCTCCCCGTTCAACCCAGCCACGATCCAGAGCCTCCAGGCAGATCCTGTCCATGTCTCCATCAACCAAATCCTTCCCTCCTTGCCCAAAATATCCGCTTTTAAAAAAAATTCAACCCTACCAGACATCTCCATCCCTGGAGGAATTTAACAGCGGTGTGGCTGTGGCACCTGGGGACATGGGCTAGCGGTGGCCTTGGCAGTGCTGGGGGAATGGTTGATCACAATCCTAGAGGTCTTTTCCAACCTTAACAACTCCACGATTCCCAGATTCTAACCCACCCACCAGGCTTTTGTTCCAGCCCTCCTGAAGCAGCCCAGGGGCGAGGGAAGGGATCCAGCCCAGGACCCACACGTAGGCTGGGGCCATCCCGCAGCCAGAGGCTGCCCAGAGCGCGGGGTGAGACGGGAAGATGAATTCATGGGGCAGGAATTTCTTGTTTTGAAGAGTCTGGAGTGGGTCTCACCCCACATCACAGGCACAGGTATGCACAGAGCTGTTATTACAAGTTTTAGGGCCGTCCCTTAATGCAGCTTCTCCGAACCCAAAAGCCAGATTAATTCCTGCTTGCGGTTGCCCCGTAATTAAAATCGTCTCCAATTCTTCATGAACTCAACAGTTTCCTCCTAATGAAGAGAGGCAGATGAAAGAGACCTTCACTGGGAAAAAGGACTCGGTTATAAATATTCCATTACTTCATCCGCCACAAAAGCTATTTGGATGCTGGAAACTCAGCCTGGGCAGCCAGGGGCCAGCCCCCACCAGCCCCAGCAGATGCCCCCGAGTGCTGGGGGTATCCAAAAAGCCTCTCCAAGGAAAAGTCCTCCAGGAACTCGCCTGTCTCCACCTCTTCAACATCCCTCCTCTTCCTCATCCTCCTCCCCCTTGGCTACTGCAGTGGGACAACAGCGCTGGGTAGGGATGGCTGAGCCATGTGGATCATCCTAAAAATGGGATGATGTCCCCTCCTGCTAGGGATGAGCCCCATGGGACATCACATTCCATGGGGAAACACAGGCTGAGCCACGGCAGCTCAGGAAACTGCTGCCCTGCCTGCCTTGTCATGCACGGAGCAGAATCCAGCCTGGAAGTGCTGATTTTCCATCCACCCCACAGCAGAGCCACCCCTCATTCCACCTCTTCATTCCCTGACTTTGGAGCAGTAAAATATAAATAAAGCGTCCCTGCCTTTGCCAGGGACGGACACAGAGATGGATTTCTCCTGGCAAGGGCTCCAGGGAGGGGAGGGACAACGCCTGCTCTTCCTCTTCCCTGCTCTGCTCCAGAACCCTTCCATCAGATTTCCTTCTGCAAAACTTTGCCTGAGCCTTTGGGATTAGAACAATGTCAAGACTGGGTTGGAGAGGGCTGTGCTCAGGGCAGCCCAGCTCTCCCATCTGGCTCCAGAGCCTGTCCCATGGCATTCCCAGGCATTTTTAGGAACCATCCCCCAGCACCAACAAGCCCAAAGCTCCCAGAGCTCTGATCCCACTCCCAGGATGACAGGCATCACTCCCAAGGCTGCACATGGATGTGGAGCACTGCCTTTGCTCCCCTCTCCGTGGGCAGGCTGCAGCCCACACCAGCAGCAGCTGCCAGAAGTCCTTTGGGATTTGGCTGCGGGATCTCTGGACCACAAAGCAGCCCCAAGGGCCAGAGTCCCCATCCCGAATCCCTGAGCCACAGAAAGCACAGCCCTGAGTCTCCAAACCACGGAGCTCCCTAGTTAGAAATTAAACTCCTATTTTGAATTTAATTAACAAGATAATATTATATAATTAATAATGTCACGTAAATATTAATATTAATAATACGCAATGATGAATATTGATGTTATTTTCTATAACAACACACCTCCAAGATGCTCTGACCCTGGGCAAACCCTTCCTTCCCAGCAGGAGGCACTTTTGGGGAGCCCCATTCCCAACACCCCACTCACAGGCATGGGATTGGTGCCCAAACCCATTCCCACTCTGGGGAATGCGCAGTGCTTGCTGCACACGGAGGGGGAAAAAAAATAGGATGCAAAGAACCCAAAACCCAGCTCCATTTTATGCCAAAATACTCAAATCCATGCCTGGACTATCCAGAGCTCCTGCTGCCCTCTGTGGCGTCCTCGCCTCCAGCTCCAAATCCAGCAAAACAAAGCCAAACCAAGTTCCTGATTTTTTTAATCCTGGGGCGGGCAGAGGGAGATTTGTCTTCCCTCAGCAGTGCCGCTCTCCAGTTTTCCAGCTGGGAAAGCTCCTTGGCCACGCCACTGCCTCCATCAACTTCCCTGCCCCGGCCGCAGTCGGGGAAAGCTTTTTTGGGAAAAATATCCTAAGCCCACTTTTCAGTCAAGGGGGAAAAAAAAAGCAGCATAAAAGTCAATTAAGGAGCAGAGAGATATTTTAACCAGAGCCATGGTTTGTATACTCCATCTGGAGTCCAAAGGCTGCCGGGTTTTTTTTTTTAGCAGGAGGGAACTGACATCATCTTAATTTCAAATTCCCATTTATTTTTACATCTGGTCTGAATTAATCTTTCTCAGCGTCCTGACTTTCATGTAATGGAATAATTGCTTACAGACTCGGGGTTTAAAGAGCCTGAATAAACCCAGTTTAAAAAAAGAAACCCCTTTAAAAACCGATAGTAAAAATCCAGTACCTAGAATCAAACTCCAATATGCCTTCGGGATTGGGAATTTTAAACGGAACATCTCTTTCAGGCAAGAGAGCTCGAATTAATCCCAGCTCTATCCAAGATTCGGAGAGGGAGAGCGAGCCCTGTGGAAAAACACCAACACAAAACCAGCCCAGAATTAGGCAGAGCAGCAAAGCTCCATCAGTGCCACGCGGAAGCATCTCTGGAAAAGCAGAGTTGGGCTGAGAGGGAAAAACATCCTGATGGCCAGAAAGGAAAAGGATGATGCAGGAATGGGAGACGGCAGCAAAAGTGGCCAGGGGGGCCAGGGGCATGGCAGGGTCGGGATGTGCCTCACTCCCACGGGAGAGCCAAAGGACACAGGAACACCAAGGATGGGCCTGGGAAAGCTCAGCCCCAATCTCCCCGCTGCCACGAGGGCACCGGGTCAGATCAAGCCCGGCTTAGGAGCTGCATGGATTTATCCTGGCTGCTCCCAGAGGGTGTCAGGGGGACACGTTCCTGGTGGGAAACATGGAGAGGGCCATCGGTGCCACCACCAGTGGGGGCACCCGTGGGACAATGGGATCCCACAGGTGGCTGTGACCCAGGATCCATGGATGAGGGGACCACAGGCAGGGGAACCAAGAGATGGTGGGAATCACGGCTGAGGGGACCTGTGGGTCACCATGACCCTCGGGAAAGGCACAGAGGGGACCCGCTGGGGATGTGTGACCCAGGGGTGAGGCGACAGCTGGGTGACAAGGGGGACAGTGGGTGAGAGCCAGGGGCGAGAGGGGACCCATGGGCAAGTGTGACCCAGGGACAAAGGGACCCGTGGGCACCTGTGAACCGGGAATGAGGGGACCTGTGGGTGAGGGGGCTTGGGGGTGAGTGTCACCCATGAGCACGGGGTGTCATGGGTGAAGTGACCCGTGGGTGAGTGTAACCCAGGGACAAGGGGACCCACGGACGACTGTAAACCAGGAATGAGGAGACCCACGGCTGATGGTGACCCACAGGTGACAGGACCTGTGGGTGAGCGTGACCTGAAAGCAACGGGTCCCATGGGCGAGGGGACCTGTGGGTGAGCAACACCCAGGGACGAGGGGACCTGTGGGTGAGGGGACAAGGTGGCGCAGGGGGGACAAGGGAACAAGGTGAGCGAGACCCGTGGGCGAGGGTGACCCAGGGGCAAGGAGATCTGCGGGTGAGTGCGACCCAGGGGCGAGGGGTCCCGCAGATGTGGGGACCCGGGGGCGAGTGCGACCCAGGGGCGAGGGGTCCCGCGGGCGAGCGCGCCCCTGGAGCGCGCCCTGCACCGGAGCGGGTCCGGGGTGGCCGTGGCGGTGTCGCGGTCGTGTCGCGGCCGTGTCGCGGCCGTCGGGGGGCCGTGGGGGGGTTCCGGCGGAGCCGCAGCTCCCGCGGGCGGGCGGAGGAAATGACTCGCATTCCTGCAGCCGGGGCCGCTCGCACCGCTCCGGCTCCAACTCGCCCCCGAGCGCAACAAGCGGGCGCGCCGGGCCCACCCGCGGCACGGCCCCGCGGGGGTGAGCCGAGCCGGACCGGGCTGAGCCGAAGCGAGCCGAAGCGAGCGGAACCGTGCCGAGCCGAGGCGGGCTGAGCCGAGCCGGGAGCGCGGTGCGGGGCGCCGGGCACGCACCTACCTGCGGCTGCGGGAGCGCGCTGCCTCCCAGCCGTGCCGA